>JAWPEI010000115.1:0-147500 GCA_035578085.1 Solanum pinnatisectum
TTAGTAGTTAGGGTTTTTAGTTTAGGGTTTAGGGTGTAGGATTTAGGTTTAGGGTTTAGCATTTAGGATTTAGGGTTTAGGGTTTATTTCGTAGGGTTTAGGGTTTAGGGATTATGATTTTGGGTTTAAGGTGTATGGTTTATGGTTTAGGGTTTAGGGTTTAAGGTTTAGGGTTTAGGTTTAGGTTTTAGGGAATATAGTTTAGGAATTAGGTTTACGGTTTATTGGTTGGGTTATAGGGTATTGGTCTTAGGGTTTTGGCTTTAGGATTTTGGGTTTATGTTTTAGGGTTTAGGGTTTGGGATCAGGGTTTAGGGTTTAAGGTTGATGATTTTGGGTTTAAGGTTTAGGATTTAGGTTTTGGGGTTAGGGTTTAGGGTTTTGAGTGTATGGATTAGGTTTAGGGTTTAGCATTTAGGATTTAGGGTTTAGGGTTTTGGGTGTAGGGTTTAGGTTTAGGGTTTAGCATTTTGGATTTAGGGTTTAGGGTTTATTGCTTAGGGATTAGTGTTTAGGGTTTAGGGATTTTGATTTTGGGTTTAAGGTTGATGGTTTAGGGTTAAGTGTTTAGGATTTAGGGTTTGGAGTTTAGGATTTAGGGTTTATGAATTAGGGTTTATGGTTTAGGTTTAGGATTACGGTTTAGGGTTTAGAGGTTAGGGTTTAGGATTTAGGGTTTAACGTTTAGGTTTATGGTTTAGTTTAGGGTTTAGGATTTTAGGTTAAAATTTAGGGTTTAGAGTTTAGGATTTAGGTTTTAGTGGTTAGGGTTTTTAGTTTAGGGTTTAGGGTGTAGGGTTTAGGTTTAAGGTTTAGCATTTAGGATTTAGGGTTTAGGGTTTATTTCGTAGGGTTTAGGGTTTAGGGATTATGATTTTGGGTTTAAGGTGTATGGTTTATGGTTTAGGGTTTAGGGTTTAAGGTTTAGGGTTTAGGTTTAGGTTTTAGGGAATATAGTTTAGGAATTAGGTTTACGGTTTATTGGTTGGGTTATAGGGTATTGGTCTTAGGGTTTTGGCTTTAGGATTTTGGGTTTATGTTTTAGGGTTTAGGGTTTGGGATCAGGGTTTAGGGTTTAAGGTTGATGATTTTGGGTTTAAGGTTTAGGATTTAGGTTTTGGGGTTAGGGTTTAGGGTTTTGAGTGTATGGATTAGGTTTAGGGTTTAGCATTTAGGATTTAGGGTTTAGGGTTTTGGGTGTAGGGTTTAGGTTTAGGGTTTAGCATTTTGGATTTAGGGTTTAGGGTTTATTGCTTAGGGATTAGTGTTTAGGGTTTAGGGATTTTGATTTTGGGTTTAAGGTTGATGGTTTAGGGTTAAGGGCAAGAGTTTTGGAATTAGGTTGACGATTTATTGGTTAGGATTTAGGGTATTGGATTTAGGGTTTTGGGTTTAGGGTTTAGGGTTTAGGGTTTAAGGTTGATGATTTTGGGTTGAAGGTTTTGGATTTAGGTTTAGGGGTTAGGGTTTAGGGTTTTGGGTGTAGGGTTTAGGTTTAGGGTTTAGCATTTTGGATTTAGGGTTTAGGGTTTATTGCTTAGGGATTAGTGTTTAGGGTTTAGGGATTATGATTTTGGGTTTAAGGTTGATGGTTTAGGGTTTAGGGCAAGAGTTTAGGAATTAGGTTGATTATTTATTGGTTAGGATTTAGGGTATTGGATTTAGGGTTTTGGGTTTAGGGTTTAGGGTTTAGGGTTTATGGTTTACGATTAGGGTTCAGTGTTTAGGGTTTAAGGTTCTTGAATTTAGGATTGAGGATTAGGATTTAGGTTTAGGGTTTATGGTTTAGGGTTTAGGGTTTAGGGTTTAAGGTGTAGGGTTTAGTATTTAGGGTTTACGATTAATGGCTTAGGGTTTAGGTCTAGGATTTAGGGTTTAGGGTTTAGGGTTTAGGTTTAGGGTTTAACATTTAGGGTTTAGGGTTTAGGGTTAGGTTTTTGGTTTTAGTGTTTAGGATGTAGGGTTTAGGGTTTAGGGTTTATCGCTTAGGGTTTAGGGTTTATGATTTTAGGCTAACGGTTTAGGGTTTACTGCATAGGGATTAAGATTTAGTGTTTAGGATTAGGGTTGACGGTTTAGGGTTTTGGGTTTAGGTTTAGTGTTTAGCACTTAGGGTTTAGTGTTTTTGTCTTAGGGTTTAGGGTTTAGGGTTTAGTGTTTAGGGTTAAACCTAGGGTTTAGAGTTGAGTGTTTAGGATTTAGGGTTTGGAGTTTAGGATTTAGGGTTTATGAATTAGGGTTTATGGTTTAGGTTTAGGATTACGGTTTAGGGTTTATAGTTTAGGGTTTAAGGTTTTAGTGGTTAGGGTTTTTAGTTTAGGGTTTAGGGTGTGGGGTTTAGGTTTAAGGTTTAGCATTTAGGATTTAGGGTTTAGGGTTTATTTCATAGGGTTTAGGGTTTAGGGATTATGATTTTGGGTTTAAGGTGTATGGTTTAGGGTTTAGGGTTTAGGGTTTAGGGTTTAAGGTTTAGGGTTTAGGTTTAGGTTTTAGGGAATATAGTTTAGGAATTAGGTTTACGGTTTATCGGTTGGGTTATAGGGTATTGGTCTTAGGGTTTTTGGTTTAGGATTTTGGGTTTATGTTTTAGGGTTTAGGGTTTGGGATCAGGGTTTAGGGTTTAAGGTTGATGATTTTGGGTTTAAGGTTTAGGATTTAGGTTTTGGGGTTAGGGTTTAGCGTTTAGGGTTTAGGGTTTTGAGTGTATGGATTAGGTTTAGGGTTTAGCATTTAGGATTTAGGGTTTAGGGTTTAGGGTGTAGTGTTTTGGTTTAGGGTTTAACATGTAGGGTTCAGGGTTTTGTGTTAGGGTTTAATTTTTAGGGTTTAGGATGTAGGGTTTAGGTTTAGGGGTTATCGCTTAAGGTTTAGGGTTTATGAGTTTAGGCTAAAGGTTTAGGGTTTACGGTATAGGGATTAAGATTTAGGGTTTAGGATTAGGGTTTAGAATTTAGGGTTTAGGGTTTAGGTTTAGTGTTTAGCACTTAGGGTTTAGGGTTTTTGTCTTAGGGTTTAGGGTTTAGTTTTTAGGGTTAAACTTAGGGTTTAGTGTTTAGTGGTTAGGGTTTAGGGTTTGGGCTATTGGGATTAAGATTTAGGGTTTAGGGTTTAGGGTTTAGGGTTTAGGTTTAGGGTTTAGCACTTAGGGTTTAGGGGTTTTGTTTTAGGGTTTAGGGTTTAGTGTTTAGGCTTAAATTTTGGGTTTAGAGTTTAGTGTTTACGGTTTAGGGTTTGGAGTTTAAGATTTAGGTTTTTTGAATGAGGCTTTATGGTTTAGGTTTAGGATTAGGGTTTAGGGTTTATAGTTTAGGGTTTAAGGTTTAGGATTTAGGGTTTAAAGTTTAGGTTTATGGTTTAGTTTAGGGTTTAGGATTTTAGGTTAAAGTTTAGGGTTTAGGTTTTAGTGTTTAGGGTTTGGTGTGTAGGGTTTAGGTTTAGGGTTTAGCATTTAGGATTTAGGGTTTAGGGTTTATTGCTTAGGGTTTAGGGATAATGATTTTGGGTTTACGATTTATAGTTTATGGTTTAGGGTCTAGGGTTTATGATTTTGGGTTTAAGGTATATGGTTTTGGGAATAGAGTTTAGGAATTAGGTTTACGGTTTATTGGTTAGGATTTAGGGTATTGGTTTTAGCATTTTGGGTTTATGGTTTAGGGTCTAGGGTTCAGGGTTTAGGGTTTAAGGTTGATGATTTTGGGTTGAAGGTTTTGGATTTAGGTTTAGGGTTTAGGGTTTAGGGTTTAGGGTGTAGGGTTTAGGTTTAGGGTTTAGGGTTTATTGATTAGGGATTAGTGTTTAGGGTTTAGGGATTATGATTTTGGGTTTAAGGTTGATGGTTTAGGGTTTAGGGCAAGAGTTTAGGAATTTGGTTGACGATTTATTGGTTAGGATTTAGGGTTTTGGATTTAGGGTTTAGGGTTTAGGGTTTTTGGTTTACGGTTAGGGTTCAGTGTTTAGGGTTTAAGGTTCTTGATTTTAGGATTGAGGATTAGGATTTAGGTTTAGGGTTTATGGTTTAGGGTTTAGGGTTTAGGGTTTAAGGTGTAGGGTTTAGTATTTAGGGTTTACGATTAATGGCTTAGGGTTTAGGTTTAGGATTTAGGGTTTAGGGTTTAGGGTTTAGGGTTTAGGGTTTAGGGTTTAGGTTTAGGGTTTAACATTTAGGGTTTAGGGTTTAGGGTTAGGTTTTTGGTTTTAGTGTTTAGGATGTAGGGTTTAGGGTTTAGGGTTTATCGCTTAGGGTTTATGATTTTAGGCTAACGGTTTAGGGTTTACCGCATAGGGATTAAGATTTAGTGTTTAGGATTAGGGTTGACGGTTTAGGGTTTTGGGTTTAGGTTTAGTGTTTAGCACTTAGGGTTTAGTGTTTTTGTCTTAGGGTTTAGGTTTAGGGTTTAGTGTTTAGGGTTAAACCTAGGGTTTAGAGTTGAGTGTTTAGGATTTAGGGTTTGGAGTTTAGGATTTAGGGTTTATGAATTAGGGTTTATGGTTTAGGTTTAGGATTACGGTTTAGGGTTTAGAGGTTCGGGTTTAGGATTTAGGGTTTAAAGTTTAGGTTTATGGTTTAGTTTAGGGTTTAGGATTTTAGGTTAAAATTTAGGGTTTAGAGTTTAGGATTTAGGTTTTAGTGGTTAGGGTTTTTAGTTTAGGGTTTAGGGCGTAGGGTTTAGGTTTAAGGTTTAGCATTTAGGATTTAGGGTTTAGGGTTTATTTCGTAGGGTTTAGGGTTTAGGGGAAGAGTTTAGGAATTAGGTTGACGATTTATTGGTTAGGATTTAGGGTATTGGATTTAGGGTTTTGGGTTTAGGGTTTAGGGTTTAGGGTTTATGATTTACGGTTAGGGTTCAGTGTTTAGGGTTTAAGGTTCTTGATTTTAGGATTGAGGATTAGGATTTAGGTTTAGGGTTTATGGTTTAGGGTTTAGGGTTTAGGGTTTAAGGTGTAGGGTTTAGTATTTAGGGTTTACGATTAATGGCTTAGAGTTTAGGTTTAGGATTTAGGGTTTAGGGTTTAGGTTTAGGGTTTAGCATTTAGGGTTTAGGGTTTAGGGTTAGGTTTTTGGTTTTAGTGTTTAGGATGTAGGGTTTAGGGTTTAGGTTTTATCGCTTAGGGTTTAGGGTTTATGATTTTAGGCTAACGGTTTAGGGTTTACCGCATAGGGATTAAGATTTAGTGTTTAGGATTAGGGTTGACGGTTTAGGGTTTTGGGTTTCGGTTTAGTGTTTAGCACTTAGGGTTTAGTGTTTTTGTCTTAGGGTTTAGGGTTTAGGGTTTAGTGTTTAGGGTTAAACCTAGGGTTTAGAGTTGAGTGTTTAGGATTTAGGGTTTGGAGTTTAGGATTTAGGGTTTATGAATTAGGGTTTATGGTTTAGGTTTAGGATTACGGTTTAGGGTTTAGAGGTTAGGGTTTAGGATTTAGGGTTTAAAGTTTAGGTTTATGGTTTAGTTTAGGGTTTAGGATTTTAGGTTAAAATTTAGGGTTTAGAGTTTAGGATTTAGGTTTTAGTGGTTAGGGTTTTTAGTTTAGGGTTTAGGGTGTAGGGTTTAGGTTTAAGGTTTAGCATTTAGGATTTAGGGTTTAGGGTTTATTTCGTAGGGTTTAGGGTTTAGGGATTATGATTTTGGGTTTAAGGTGTATGGTTTATGGTTTAGGGTTTAGGGTTTAAGGTTTAGGGTTTAGGTTTAGGTTTTAGGGAATATAGTTTAGGAATTAGGTTTACGGTTTATTGGTTGGGTTATAGGGTATTGGTCTTAGGGTTTTGGGTTTAGGGTTTTGGGTTTATGTTTTATGGTTTAGGGTTAAGGATCAGGGTTTAGGGTTTAAGGTTGATGATTTTGGGTTGAAGGTTTAGGATTTAGGTTTAGGGGTTAGGGTTTAGGGTTTAGGGTTTAGGGTTTCGAGTGTATGGTTTAGGTTTAGGGTTTAGCATTTTGGATTTAGGGTTTAGGGTTTAGGGTTTAGCATTTTGGATTTAGGGTTTAGGGTTTAGGGTTTAGTGCTTTGGTTTAGGGTTTATCATAGGGTTTAGGCTTAGGGGTTAGGGTTTGGGGTTTATGATTTTAGGCTAAAGGTTTAGGGTTTACAGTATAGGGATTAAGATTTAGGGTTTAGGATTAGGGTTTAGAGTTTAGAGTTTAGGAGTTAGGTTTAGTGTTTAGCACTTAGGGTTTAGGGTTTAGTGTTTAGGGTTAAACTTAGGGTTTATATTTTTGTGTTTAGTGTTTAGGGTTTGGGGTATAGGGATTAAGATTTAGGGTTTAGGATTAGGGTTTAGGGTTTGGGGTTTAGGTTTAGTGTATAGCACTTAGGGTTTAGGGTTTTTGTTTTATGTTTCAGGGTTTAGTGTTTAGGCTTAAATTTAGGGTTTAGAGTTTAGTGTTTGGGGTTTAGGGTTTGGAGTTTAATATTTAGGGTTTTTGAATTAGGGTTTATGGTTTAGGTTTATTATTAGGGTTTAGGGTTTAGAGTTTAGGGTTTAAGGTTTAGGATTTAGGGTTTAAAGTTTAGGTTTATGGTTTAGTTTAGGGCTTACGATTTTAGGTTAAAGTTTAGGGTTTAGGGTTTAGGTTTAGTGTTTAGCACTTAGGGTTTAGGGATTAGCATTTAGGATTTAGGGTTTAGGGATTAGGGTGTAGTGTTTTGGTTTAGGGTTTAACATGTAGGGTTCAGGGTTTTGGGTTAGGGTTTAGTTTTTAGGGTTTAGGATGTAGGGTTTAGGTTTAGGGTTTATCGCTTAAGGTTTAGGGTTTATGATTTTAGGCTAAAGGTTTAGGGTTTACGGTATAGGGATTAAGATTTAGGGTTTAGGATTAGGGTTTAGAATTTAGGGTTTAGGGTTTAGGTTTAGTGTTTAGCACTTAGGGTTTAGGGTTTTTGTCTTAGGGTTTAGGGTTTAGTTTTTAGGGTTAAACTTAGGGTTTAGTGTTTAGTGGTTAGGGTTTAGGGTTTGGGGTATTGGGATTAAGATTTAGGGTTTAGGATTAGGGTTTAGGGTTTAGGGTTTAGGTTTAGGGTTTAGCACTTAGGGTTTAGGGGTTTTGTTTTAGGGTTTAGGGTTTAGTGTTTAGGCTTAAATTTTGGGTTTAGAGTTTAGTGTTTAGGGTTTAGGGTTTGGAGTTTAAGATTTAGGGTTTTTGAATGAGGCTTTATGGTTTAGGTTTAGGATTAGGGTTTAGGGTTTATAGTTTAGGGTTTAAGGTTTAGGATTTAGGGTTTAAAGTTTAGGTTTATGGTTTAGTTTAGGGTTTAGGATTTTAGGTTAAAGTTTAGGGTTTAGGTTTTAGTGTTTAGGGTTTGGTGTGTAGGGTTTAGGTTTAGGGTTTAGCATTTAGGATTTAGGGTTTAGGGTTTATTGCTTAGGGTTTAGGGATAATGATTTTGGGTTTACGATTTATAGTTTATGGTTTAGGGTCTAGGGTTTATGATTTTGGGTTTAAGGTATATGGTTTTGGGAATAGAGTTTAGGAATTAGGTTTACGGTTTATTGGTTAGGATTTAGGGTATTGGTTTTAGCATTTTGGGTTTATGGTTTAGGGTCTAGGGTTCAGGGTTTAGGGTTTAAGGTTGATGATTTTGGGTTGAAGGTTTTGGATTTAGGTTTAGGGGTTAGGGTTTAGGGTTTCGGGTGTAGGGTTTAGGTTTAGGGTTTAGGGTTTATTGCTTAGGGATTATTGTTTAGGGTTTAGGGATTATGATTTTGGGTTTAAGGTTGATGGTTTAGGGTTTAGGGCAAGAGTTTAGGAATTAGGTTGACGATTTATTGGTTAGGATTTAGGGTTTTGGGTTTAGGGTATAGGGTTTAGGGTTTATGGTTTACGGTTAGGGTTCAGTGTTTAGGGTTTAAGGTTCTTGATTTTAGGATTGAGGATTAGGATTTAGGTTTAGGGTTTATGGTTTAGGGTTTAGGGTTTAGGGTTTAAGGTGTAGGGTTTAGTATTTAGGGTTTACGATTAATGGCTTAGGGTTTAGGTTTAGGATTTAGGGTTTAGGGTTTAGGGTTTAGGGTTTAGGTTTAGGGTTTAACATTTAGGGTTTAGGGTTTAGGGTTAGGTTTTTGGTTTTAGTGTTTAGGATGTAGGGTTTAGGGTTTAGGGTTTATCGCTTAGGGTTTAGGGTTTATGATTTTAGGCTAACGGTTTAGGGTTTACCGCATAGGGATTAAGATTTAGTGTTTAGGATTAGGGTTGACGGTTTAGGGTTTTGGGTTTCGGTTTAGTGTTTAGCACTTAGGGTTTAGTGTTTTTGTCTTAGGGTTTAGGGTTTAGGGTTTAGTGTTTAGGGTTAAACCTAGGGTTTAGAGTTGAGTGTTTAGGATTTAGGGTTTGGAGTTTAGGATTTAGGGTTTATGAATTAGGGTTTATGGTTTAGGTTTAGGATTACGGTTTAGGGTTTAGAGGTTAGGGTTTAGGATTTAGGGTTTAAAGTTTAGGTTTATGGTTTAGTTTAGGGTTTAGGATTTTAGTTTAAAATTTAGTGTTTAGAGTTTAGGATTTAGGTTTTAGTGGTTAGGGTTTTTAGTTTAGGGTTTAGGGTGTAGGGTTTAGGTTTAAGGTTTAGCATTTAGGATTTAGGGTTTAGGGTTTATTTCGTAGGGTTTAGGGTTTAGGGATTATGATTTTGGGTTTAAGGTGTATGGTTTATGGTTTAGGGTTTAGGGTTTAAGGTTTAGGTTTTAGGGAATATAGTTTAGGAATTAGGTTTACGGTTTATTGGTTGGGTTATAGGGTATTGGTCTTAGGGTTTTGGGTTTAGGATTTTGGGTTTATGTTTTAGGGTTTAGGGTTTGGGATCAGGGTTTAGGGTTTAAGGTTGATGATTTTGGGTTTAAGGTTTAGGATTTAGGTTTTGGGTTTAGGGTTTAGCGTTTAGGGTTTAGGGTTTTGAGTGTATGGATTAGGTTTAGGGTTTAGTGTTTAGGCTTAAATTTTGGGTTTAGAGTTTAGTGTTTAGGGTTTAGGGTTTGGAGTTTAAGATTTAGTGTTTTTGAATGATGCTTTATGGTTTAGGTTTAGGATTAGGGTTTAGGGTTTATAGTTTAGGGTTTAAGGTTTAGGATTTAGGGTTTAAAGTTTAGGTTTATGGTTTAGTTTAGGGTTTAGGATTTTAGGTTAAAGTTTAGGGTTTAGGTTTTAGTGTTTAGGGTTTGGTGTGTAGGGTTTAGGTTTAGGGTTTAGCATTTAGGATTTAGGGATAATGATTTTGGGTTTACGATTTATAGTTTATGGTTTAGGGTCTAGGGTTTATGATTTTGGGTTTAAGGTATATGGTTTTGGGAATAGAGTTTAGGAATTAGGTTTACGGTTTATTGGTTAGGATTTAGGGTATTGGTTTTAGCATTTTGGGTTTATGTTTTAGGGTCTAGGGTTCAGGGTTTAGGGTTTAAGGTTGATGATTTTGGGTTGAAGGTTTTGGATTTAGGTTTAGGGGTTAGGGTTTAGGGTTTAGGGTTTAGGGTTTCGGGTGTAGGGTTTAGGTTTAGGGTTTAGCATTTTGGATTTAGGATTTAGGGTTTATTGCTTAGGGATTTGTGTTTAGGTTTTAGGGATTATGATTTTGGGTTTAAGGTTGATGGTTTAGGGTTTAGGGCAAGAGTTTAGGAATTAGGTTGACATTTATTGGTTAGGATTTAGGGTATTGGATTTAGGGTTTTGGGTTTAGGTTTTAGGGTTTAGGGTTTATGGTTTACGGTTAGGGTTCAGTGTTTAGGGTTTAAGGTTCTTGATTTTAGGATTGAGGATTAGGATTTAGGTTTAGGGTTTATGGTTTAGGGTTTAGGGTTTAGGGTTTAAGGTGTAGGGTTTAGTATTTAGGGTTTACGATTAATGGCTTAGGGTTTAGGTTTAGGATTTAGGGTTTAGGGTTTAGGTTTAGGGTTTAACATTTGGGGTTTAGGGTTTAGGGTTAGGTTTTTGGTTTTAGTGTTTAGGATGTAGGGTTTAGGGTTTAGGGTTTATCGCTTAGGGTTTAGGGTTTATGATTTTAGGCTAACGGTTTAGGGTTTACCGCATAGGGATTAAGATTTAGTGTTTAGGATTAGGGTTGACGGTTTAGGGTTTTGGGTTTAGGTTTAGTGTTTAGCACTTAGGGTTTAGTGTTTTTGTCTTAGGGTTTAGGTTTAGGGTTTAGTGTTTAGGGTTAAACCTAGGGTTTAGAGTTGAGTGTTTAGGATTTAGGGTTCGGAGTTTAGGATTTAGGGTTTATGAATTAGGGTTTATGGTTTAGGTTTAGGATTACAGTTTAGGGTTTAGAGGTTAGGGTTTAGGATTTAGGGTTTAAAGTTTAGGTTTATGGTTTAGTTTAGGGTTTAGGATTTTAGGTTAAAATTTAGGGTTTAGAGTTTAGGATTTAGGTTTTAGTGGTTAGGGTTTTTAGTTTAGGGTTTAGGGTGTAGGGTTTAGGTTTAAGGTTTAGCATTTAGGATTTAGGGTTTAGGGTTTATTTCATAGGGTTTAGGGTTTAGGGATTATGATTTTGGGTTTAAGGTGTATGGTTTATGGTTTAGGGTTTAGGCTTTAAGGTTTAGGGTTTAGGTTTAGGTTTTAGGGAATATAGTTTAGGAATTAGGTTTACGGTTTATCGGTTGGGTTATAGGGTATTGGTCTTAGGGTTTTGGGTTTAGGATTTTGGGTTTATGTTTTAGGGTTTAGGGTTTGGGATCAGGGTTTAGGGTTTAAGGTTGATGATTTTGGGTTTAAGGTTTAGGATTTAGGTTTTGGGGTTAGGGTTTAGCGTTTAGGGTTTAGGGTTTTGAGTGTATGGATTAGGTTTAGGGTTTAGCATTTAGGATTTAGGGTTTAGGGTTTAGGGTGTAGTGTTTTGGTTTAGGGTTTAACATGTAGGGTTCAGGGTTTTGGGTTAGGGTTTAGTTTTTAGGGTTTAGGATGTAGGGTTTAGGTTTAGGGGTTATCGCTTAAGGTTTAGGGTTTATGATTTTAGGCTAAAGGTTTAGGGTTTACGGTATAGGGATTAAGATTTAGGGTTTAGGATTAGGGTTTAGAATTTAGGGTTTAGGGTTTAGGTTTAGTGTTTAGCACTTAGGGTTTAGGGTTTTTGTCTTAGGGTTTAGGGTTTAGTTTTTAGGGTTAAACTTAGGGTTTAGTGTTTAGTGGTTAGGGTTTAGGGTTTGGGGTATTGGGATTAAGATTTAGGGTTTAGGATTAGGGTTTAGGGTTTAGGGTTTAGGTTTAGGGTTTAGCACTTAGGGTTTAGGGTTTTTGTTTTAGGGTTTAGGGTTTAGTGTTTAGGCTTAAATTTTGGGTTTAGAGTTTAGTGTTTAGGGTTTAGGGTTTGGAGTTTAAGATTTAGGGTTTTTGAATGAGGCTTTATGGTTTAGGTTTAGGATTAGGGTTTAGGGTTTAAGGTTTAGGATTTAGGGTTTAAAGTTTAGGTTTATGGTTTCGTTTAGGGTTTAGGATTTTAGGTTAAAGTTTAGGGTTTAGGTTTTAGTGTTTAGGGTTTGGTGTGTAGGGTTTAGGTTTAGGGTTTAGCATTTAGGATTTAGGGTTTAGGGTTTATTGCTTAGGGTTTAGGGATAATGATTTTGGGTTTACGATTTATAGTTTATGATTTAGGGTTTAGGGTTTATGATTTTGGGTTTAAGGTATATGGTTTAGGGAATAGAGTTGAGGAATTAGGTTTACGGTTTATTGGTTTGGATTTAGGGTATTGGTTTTAGCATTTTGGGTTTATGTTTTAGGGACTAGGGTTCAGGGTTTAGGGTTTAAGGTTGATGATTTTCGGTTGAAGGTTTTGGATTTAGGTTTAGGGTTTAGTGTTTAGGGTTTAGGGTTTAGGGTTTCGGGTGTAGGGTTTAGGTTTAGGGTTTAGCATTTTGGATTTAGGGTTTAGGGTTTATTGCTTAGGGATTAGTGTTTAGGGTTTAGGGATTATGATTTTGGGTTTAAGGTTGATGGTTTAGGGTTTAGGGCAAGGATTTGGAATTAGGTTGTGATTTATTGGTTAGGATTTAGGGTATTGGATTTAGGGTTTTGGGTTTAGGGTTTAGGGTTTAGGGTTTAAGGTTGATGATTTTGGGTTGAAGGTTTTGGATTTAGGTTTAGGGTTTCGGGTGTAGGGTTTAGGTTTAGGGTTTAGCATTTTGGATTTAGGGTTTAGGGTTTATTGCTTAGGGATTAGTGTTTAGGGTTTAGGGATTATGATTTTGGGTTTAAGGTTGATGGTTTAGGGTTTAGGGCAAGAGTTTAGGAATTAGGTTGACGATTTATTGGTTAGGATTTAGGGTATTGGATTTAGTGTTTTGGGTTTAGGGTTTAGGGTTTAGGGTTTATGGTTTACGGTTAGGGTTCAGTGTTTAGGGTTTAAGGTTCTTGATTTTAGAATTTAGGATTGGGAATTAGGTTTAGGGTTTATGGTTTAGGGTTTAGGGTTTAGGGTTTAAGGTGTAGGGTTTAGTATTTAGGGTTTACTATTAATGGCTTAGGGTTTAGGTTTAGGATTTAGGGTTTAGGGTTTAGGTTTAGGGTTTAACATTTAGGGTTTAGGGTTTAGGGTTAGGTTTTTGGTTTTAGTGTTTAGGATGTAGGGTTTAGGGTTTAGGGTTTATCGCTTAGGGTTTAGGGTTTATGATTTTAGGCTAACGGTTTAGGGTTTACCGCATAGGGATTAAGATTTAGTGTTTAGGATTAGGGTTGACGGTTTAGGGTTTTGGGTTTAGGTTTAGTGTTTAGCACTTAGGGTTTAGTGTTTTTGTATTAGGGTTTAGGGTTTAGGGTTTAGTGTTTAGGGTTAAACCTAGGGTTTAGAGTTGAGTGTTTAGGATTTAGGGTTTGGAGTTTAGGATTTAGGGTTTATGAATTAGGGTTTATGGTTTAGGTTTAGGATTACGGTTTAGGGTTTAGAGGTTAGGGTTTAGGATTTAGGGTTTAAAGTTTAGGTTTATGGTTTAGTTTAGGGTTTAGGATTTTAGGTTAAAATTTAGGGTTTAGAGTTTAGGATTTAGGTTTTAGTGGTTAGGGTTTTTAGTTTAGGGTTTAGGGTGTAGGGTTTAGGTTTAAGGTTTAGCATTTAGGATTTAGGGTTTAGGGTTTATTTCATAGGGTTTAGGGTTTAGGGATTATGATTTTGGGTTTAAGGTGTATGGTTTATGGTTTAGGGTTTAGGGTTTAGGGTTTAAGGTTTAGGGTTTAGGTTTAGGTTTTAGGGAATATAGTTTAGGAATTAGGTTTACGGTTTATCGATTGGGTTATAGGGTATTGGTCTTAGGGTTTTGGGTTTAGGATTTTGGGTTTATGTTTTAGGGTTTAGGGTTTGGGATCAGGGTTTAGGGTTTAAGGTTGATGATTTTGGGTTTAAGGTTTAGGATTTAGGTTTTGGGGTTAGGGTTTAACGTTTAGGGTTTAGGGTTTTGAGTGTATGGATTAGGTTTAGGGTTTAGCATTTAGGATTTAGGGTTTAGGGTTTAGGGTGTAGTGTTTTGGTTTAGGGTTTAACATGTAGGGTTCAGGGTTTTGGGTTAGGGTTTAGTTTTTAGGGTTTAGGATGTAGGGTTTAGGTTTAGGGGTTAGGGTTTAGGGTTTATCGCTTAAGGTGTAGGGTTTATGATTTTAGGCTAAAGGTTTAGGGTTTACGGTATAGGGATTATGATTTAGGGTTTAGGATTAGGGTTTAGAATTTAGGGTTTAGGGTTTAGGTTTAGTGTTTAGCACTTAGGGTTTAGGGTTTTTGTCTTAGGGTTTAGGGTTTAGTTTTTAGGGTTAAACTTAGGGTTTAGTGTTTAGTGGTTAGGGTTTAGGGTTTGGGGTATTGGGATTAAGATTTAGGGTTTAGGATTAGGGTTTAGGGTTTAGGGTTTAGGTTTAGGGTTTAGCACTTAGGGTTTAGGGTTTTTGTTTTAGGGTTTAGGGTTTAGTGTTTAGGCTTAAATTTTGGGTTTAGAGTTTAGTGTTTAGGGTTTAGGGTTTGGAGTTTAAGATTTAGGGTTTTTGAATGAGGCTTTATGCTTTAGGTTTAGGATTAGGGTTTAGGGTTTAAGGTTTAGGATTTAGGGTTTAAAGTTTAGGTTTATGGTTTCGTTTAGGGTTTAGGATTTTAGGTTAAAGTTTAGGGTTTAGGTTTTAGTGTTTAGGGTTTGGTGTGTAGGGTTTAGGTTTAGGGTTTAGCATTTAGGATTTAGGGTTTAGGGTTTATTGCTTAGGGTTTAGGGATAATGATTTTGGGTTTACGATTTATAGTTTATGATTTAGGGTTTAGGGTTTATGATTTTGGGTTTAAAGTATATGGTTTAGGGAATAGAGTTGAGGAATTAGGTTTACGGTTTATTGGTTAGGATTTAGGGTATAGGTTTTAGCATTTTGGGTTTATGTTTTAGGGTCTAGGGTTCAGGATTTAGGGTTTAAGGTTGATGATTTTCTGTTGAAGGTTTTGGATTTAGGTTTAGGGTTTAGGGTTTAGGGTTTAGGGTTTAGGGTTTCGGGTGTAGGGTTTAGGTATAGGGTTTAGCATTTTAGATTTAGGGTTTAGGGTTTATTGCTTAGGGATTAGTGTTTAGGGTTTAGGGATTATGATTTTGGGTTTAAGGTTGATGGTTTAGGGTTTAGGGCAAGAGTTTCGGAATTAGGTTGACGATTTATTGGTTAGGATTTAGGGTATTGGATTTAGGGTTTTGGGTTTAGGGTTTAGGGTTTAGGGTTTAAGGTTGATGATTTTGAGTTGAAGGTTTTGGATTTAGGTTTAGGGGTTAGGGTTTAGGGTTTCGGGTGTAGGGTTTAGGTTTAGGGTTTAGCATTTTGGATTTAGGGTTTAGGGTTTATTGCTTAGGGATTAGTGTTTAGGGTTTAGGGATTATGATTTTGGGTTTAAGGTTGATGGTTTAGGGTTTAGGGCAAGAGTTTAGGAATTAGGTTGACGATTTATTGGTTAGGATTTAGGGTATTGGATTTAGGGTTTTGGGTTTAGGGTTTAGGGTTTAGGGTTTATGGTTTACGGTTAGGGTTCAGTGTTTAGGGTTTAAGGTTCTTGATTTTAGAATTCAGGATTAGGAATTAGGTTTAGGGTTTAGGGTTTAGGGTTTAGGGTTTAAGGTGTAGGGTTTAGTATTTAGGGTTTACGATTAATGGCTTAGTGTTTAGGTTTAGGATTTAGGGTTTAGGGTTTAGGTTTAGGGTTTAACATTTAGGGTTTAGGGTTTAGGGTTAGGTTTTTGGTTTTATTGTTTAGGATGTAGGGTTTCGGGTTTAGGGTTTATCGCTTAGGGTTTAGGGTTTATGATTTTAGGCTAACGGTTTAGGGTTTACCGCATAGGGATTAAGATTTAGTGTTTAGGATTAGGGTTGACGGTTTAGGGTTTTGGGTTTAGGTTTAGTGTTTAGCACTTAGGGTTTAGTGTTTTTGTCTTAGTGTTTAGGGTTTAGGGTTTAGTGTTTAGGGCTAAACCTAGGGTTTAGAGTTGAGTGTTTAGGATTTAGGGTTTGGAGTTTAGGATTTAGGGTTTATGAATTAGGGTTTATGGTTTAGGTTTAGGATTACGGTTTAGGGTTTAGAGGTTAGGGTTTAGGATTTAGTGTTTAAAATTTAGGTTTATGGTTTAGTTTAGGGTTGAGGATTTTAGGTTAAAATTTAGGGTTTAGAATTTAGGATTTAGGTTTTAGTGGTTAGGGTTTTTCGTTTAGGGTTTAGGGTGTAGGGTTTAGGTTTAAGGTTTAGCATTTAGGATTTAGGGTTTAGGGTTTATTTCATAGGGTTTAGGGTTTAGGGATTATGATTTTGGGTTTAAGGTGTATGGTTTAGGGTTTAGGGTTTAGGGTTTAGGGTTTAGGGTTTAAGGTTTAGGGTTTAGGTTTAGGTTTTAGGGAATATAGTTTAGGAATTAGGTTTACGGTTTATCGGTTGGGTTATAGGGTATTGGTCTTAGGGTTTTTGGTTTAGGATTTTGGGTTTATGTTTTAGGGTTTAGGGTTTGGGATCAGGGTTTAGGGTTTAAGGTTGATGATTTTGGGTTTAAGGTTTAGGATTTAGGTTTTGGGGTTAGGGTTTAGCGTTTAGGGTTTAGGGTTTTGAGTGTATGGATTAGGTTTAGGGTTTAGCATTTAGGATTTAGGGTTTAGGGTTTAGGGTGTAGTGTTTTGGTTTAGGGTTTAACATGTAGGGTTCAGGGTTTTGGGTTAGGGTTTAGTTTTTAGGGTTTAGGATGTAGGGTTTAGGTTTAGGGGTTAGGGTTTAGGGTTTATCGCTTAAGGTTTAGGGTTGATGATTTTAGGCTAAAGGTTTAGGGTTTACGGTATAGGGATTAAGATTTAGGGTTTAGGATTAGGGTTTAGAATTTAGGGTTTAGGGTTTAGGTTTAGTGTTTAGCACTTAGGGTTTAGGGTTTTTGTCTTAGGGTTTAGGGTTTAGTTGTTAGGGTTAAACTTAGGGTTTAGTGTTTAGTGGTTAGGGTTTAGGGTTTGGGGTATTGGGATTAAGATTTAGGGTTTAGGATTAGGGTTTAGGGTTTAGGGTTTAGGTTTAGGGTTTAGCACTTAGGGTTTAGGGTTTTTGTTTTAGGGTTTAGGGTTTAGTGTTTAGGCTTAAATTTTGGGTTTAGAGTTTAGTGTTTAGGGTTTAGGGTTTGGAGTTTAAGATTTAGGGTTTTTGAATGAGGCTTTATGCTTTAGGTTTAGGATTAGGGTTTAGGGTTTAAGGTTTAGGATTTAGGGTTTAAAGTTTAGGTTTATGGTTTCGTTTAGGGTTTAGGATTTTAGGTTAAAGTTTAGGGTTTAGGTTTTAGTGTTTAGGGTTTGGTGTGTAGGGTTTAGGTTTAGGGTTTAGCATTTAGGATTTAGCGTTTAGGGTTTATTGCTTAGGGTTTAGGGATAATGATTTTGGGTTTACGATTTATAGTTTATGATTTAGGGTTTAGGGTTTATGATTTTGGGTTTAAAGTATATGGTTTAGGGAATAGAGTTGAGGAATTAGTTTTACGGTTTATTGGTTAGGATTTAGGGTATAGGTTTTAGCATTTTGGGTTTATGTTTTAGGGTCTAGGGTTCAGGATTTAGGGTTTAAGGTTGATGATTTTCGGTTGAAGGTTTTGGATTTAGGTTTAGGGTTTAGGGTTTAGGGTTTAGGGTTTAGGGTTTCGGGTGTAGGGTTTAGGTTTAGGGTTTAGCATTTTAGATTTAGGGTTTAGGGTTTATTGCTTAGGGATTAGTGTTTAGGGTTTAGGGATTATGATTTTGGGTTTAAGGTTGATGGTTTAGGGTTTAGGGCAAGAGTTTCGGAATTAGGTTGACGATTTATTGGTTAGGATTTAGGGTATTGGATTTAGGGTTTTGGGTTTAGGGTTTAGGGTTTAGGGTTTAAGGTTGATGATTTTGGGTTGAAGGTTTTGGATTTAGGTTTAGGGGTTAGGGTTTAGGGTTTCGGGTGTAGGGTTTAGGTTTAGGGTTTATCATTTTGGATTTAGGGTTTAGGGTTTATTGCTTAGGGATTAGTGTTTAGGGTTTAGGGATTATGATTTTGGGTTTAAGGTTGATGGTTTAGGGTTTAGGGCAAGAGTTTAGGAATTAGGTTGACGATTTATTGGTTAGGATTTAGGGTATTGGATTTAGGGTTTTGGGTTTAGGGTTTAGGGTTTAGGGTTTATTGCTTAGGGATTAGTGTTTAGGGTTTAGGGATTATGATTTTGGGTTTAAGGTTGATGGTTTAGGGTTTAGGGCAAGAGTTTAGGAATTAGGTTGACGATTTATTGGTTAGGATTTAGGGTATTGGATTTAGGGTTTTGGGTTTAGGGTTTAGGGTTTAGGGTTTATGGTTTACGGTTAGGGTTCAGTGTTTAGGGTTTAAGGTTCTTGATTTTAGAATTTAGGATTAGGAATTAGGTTTAGGGTTTATGGTTTAGGGTTTAGGGTTTAGGATTTAAGGTGTAGGGTTTAGTATTTAGGGTTTACGATTAATGGCTTAGGGTTTAGGTTTAGGATTTAGGGTTTAGGGTTTAGGTTTAGGGTTTAACATTTAGGGTTTAGGGTTTAGGGTTAGGTTTTTGGTTTTAGTGTTTAGGATGTAGGGTTTAGGGTTTATCGCTTAGGGTTTAGGGTTTATGATTTTAGGCTAACGGTTTATGGTTTACCGCATAGGGATTAAGATTTAGTGTTTAGGATTAGGGTTGACGGTTTAGGGTTTTGGGTTTAGGTTTAGTGTTTAGCACTTAGGGTTTAGTTTTTTTGTCTTAGGGTTTAGGGTTTAGGGTTTAGTGTTTAGGGCTAAACCTAGGGTTTAGAGTTGAGTGTTTAGGATTTAGGGTTTGGAGTTTAGGATTTAGGGTTTATGAATTAGGGTTTATGGTTTAGGTTTAGGATTACGGTTTAGGGTTTAGAGGTTAGGGTTTAGGATTTAGGGTTTAAAGTTTAGGTTTATGGTTTAGTTTAGGGTTTAGGATTTTAGGTTAAAATTTAGGGTTTAGAGTTTAGGATTTAGGTTTTAGTGGTTAGGGTTTTTAGTTTAGGGTTTAGGGTGTAGGGTTTAGGTTTAAGGTTTAGCATTTAGGATTTAGGGTTTAGGGTTTATTTCATAGGGTTTAGGGTTTAGGGATTATGATTTTGGGTTTAAGGTGTATGGTTTATGGTTTAGGGTTTAGGGTTTAGGGTTTAAGGTTTAGGGTTTAGGTTTAGGTTTTAGGGAATATAGTTTAGGAATTAGGTTTACGGTTTATCGGTTGGGTTATAGGGTATTGGTCTTAGGGTTTTTGGTTTAGGATTTTGGGTTTATGTTTTAGGGTTTAGGGTTTGGGATCAGGGTTTAGGGTTTAAGGTTGATGATTTTGGGTTTAAGGTTTAGGATTTAGGTTTTGGGGTTAGGGTTTAGCGTTTAGGGTTTAGGGTTTTGAGTGTATGGATTAGGTTTAGGGTTTAGCATTTAGGATTTAGGGTTTAGGGTTTAGGGTGTAGTGTTTTGGTTTAGGGTTTAACATGTAGGGTTCAGGGTTTTGGGTTAGGGTTTAGTTTTTAGGGTTTAGGATGTAGGGTTTAGGTTTAGGGGTTAGGGTTTAGGGTTTATCGCTTAAGGTTTAGGGTTGATGATTTTAGGCTAAAGGTTTAGGGTTTACGGTATAGGGATTAAGATTTAGGGTTTAGCATTAGGGTTTAGAATTTAGGATTTAGGGTTTAGGTTTAGTGTTTAGCACTTAGGGTTTAGGGTTTTTGTCATAGGGTTTAGGGTTTAGTTTTTAGGGTTAAACTTAGGGTTTAGTGTTTAGTGGTTAGGGTTTAGGGTTTGGGGTATTGGGATTAAGATTTAGGGTTTAGGATTAGGGTTTAGGGTTTAGGGTTTAGGTTTAGGGTTTAGCACTTAGGGTTTAGGGTTTTTGTTTTAGGGTTTAGGGTTTAGTGTTTAGGCTTAAATTTTGGGTTTAGAGTTTAGTGTTTAGGGTTTAGGGTTTGGAGTTTAAGATTTAGGGTTTTTGAATGAGGCTTTATGCTTTAGGTTTAGGATTAGGGTTTAGGGTTTAAGGTTTAGGATTTAGGGTTTAAAGTTTAGGTTTATGGTTTCGTTTAGGGTTTAGGATTTTAGGTTAAAGTTTAGGGTTTAGGTTTTAGTGTTTAGGGTTTGGTGTGTAGGGTTTAGGTTTAGGGTTTAGCATTTAGGATTTAGGGTTTAGGGTTTATTGCTTAGGGTTTAGGGATAATGATTTTGGGTTTACGATTTATAGTTTATGATTTAGGGTTTAGGGTTTATGATTTTGGGTTTAAAGTATATGGTTTAGGGAATAGAGTTGAGGAATTAGGTTTACGGTTTATTGGTTAGGATTTAGGGTATAGGTTTTAGCATTTTGGGTTTATGTTTTAGGGTCTAGGGTTCAGGGTTTAGGGTTTAAGGTTGATGATTTTCTGTTGAAGGTTTTGGATTTAGGTTTAGGGTTTAGGGTTTAGGGTTTAGGGTTTCAGGTGTAGGGTTTAGATATAGGGTTTAGCATTTTAGATTTAGGGTTTAGGGTTTATTGCTTAGGGATTAGTGTTTAGGGTTTAGGGATTATGATTTTGGGTTTAAGGTTGATGGTTTAGGGTTTAGGGCAAGAGTTTCGGAATTAGGTTGACGATTTATTGGTTAGGATTTAGGGTATTGGATTTAGGGTTTTGGGTTTAGGGTTTAGGGTTTAGGGTTTAAGGTTGATGATTTTGGGTTGAAGGTTTTGGATTTAGGTTTAGGGGTTAGGGTTTATTGCTTAGGGATTAGTGTTTAGGGTTTAGGGATTATGATTTTGGGTTTAAGGTTGATGGTTTAGTGTTTAGGGCAAGAGTTTAGGAATTAGGTTGACGATTTATTGGTTAGGATTTAGGGTATTGGATTTAGGGTTTTGTGTTTAGGGTTTAGGGTTTAGGGTTTATGGTTTACGGTTAGGGTTCAGTGTTTAGGGTTTAAGGTTCTTGATTTTAGAATTTAGGATTAGGAATTAGGTTTAGGGTTTATGGTTTAGGGTTTAGGGTTTAGGATTTAAGGTGTAGGGTTTAGTATTTAGGGTTTACGATTAATGGCTTAGGGTTTAGGTTTAGGATTTAGGGTTTAGGGTTTAGGTTTAGGGTTTAACATTTAGGGTTTAGGGTTTAGGGTTAGGTTTTTGGTTTTAGTGTTTAGGATGTAGGGTTTCGGGTTTAGGGTTTATCGCTTAGGGTTTAGGGTTTATGATTTTAGGCTAACGGTTTATGGTTTACCGCATAGGGATTAAGATTTAGTGTTTAGGATTAGGGTTGACGGTTTAGGGTTTTGGGTTTAGGTTTAGTGTTTAGCACTTAGGGTTTAGTTTTTTTGTCTTAGGGTTTAGGGTTTAGGGTTTAGTGTTTAGGGCTAAACCTAGGGTTTAGAGTTGAGTGTTTAGGATTTAGGGTTTGGAGTTTAGGATTTAGGGTTTATGAATTAGGGTTTATGGTTTAGGTTTAGGATTACGGTTTAGGGTTTAGAGGTTAGGGTTTAGGATTTAGGGTTTAAAGTTTAGGTTTATGGTTTAGTTTAGGGTTTAGGATTTTAGGTTAAAATTTAGGGTTTAGAGTTTAGGATTTAGGTTTTAGTGGTTAGAGTTTTTAGTTTAGGGTTTAGGGTGTAGGGTTTAGGTTTAAGGTTTAGCATTTAGGATTTAGGGTTTAGGGTTTATTTCATAGGGTTTAGGGTTTAGGGATTATGATTTTGGGTTTAAGGTGTATGGTTTATGGTTTAGGGTTTAGGGTTTAGGGTTTAAGGTTTAGGGTTTAGGTTTAGGTTTTAGGGAATATAGTTTAGGAATTAGGTTTACGGTTTATCGGTTGGGTTATAGGGTATTGGTCTTAGGGTTTTTGGTTTAGGATTTTGGGTTTATGTTTTAGGGTTTAGGGTTTAGGGTTTGGGATCAGGGTTTAGGGTTTAAGGTTGATGATTTTGGGTTTAAGGTTTAGG
The DNA here is from genome assembly GCA_035578085.1 of Solanum pinnatisectum. Lineage (NCBI taxonomy): Eukaryota > Viridiplantae > Streptophyta > Magnoliopsida > Solanales > Solanaceae > Solanum > Solanum pinnatisectum. The sequence continues at coordinate 21,359 of JAWPEI010000115.1, forward strand.
ATTTAGGTTTTGGGTTTAGGGTTTAGCGTTTAGGGTTTAGGGTTTTGAGTGTATGGATTAGGTTTAGGGTTTAGCATTTAGGATTTAGGGTTTAGGGTTTAGGGTTTAGTATTTAGGGTTTACGATTAATGGCTTAGTGTTTAGGTTTAGGATTTAGGGTTTAGGGTTTAGGTTTAGGGTTTAACATTTAGGGTTTAGGGTTTAGGGTTAGGTTTTTGGTTTTAGTGTTTAGGATGTAGGGTTTCGGGTTTAGGGTTTATCGCTTAGGGTTTAGGGTTTATGATTTTAGGCTAACGGTTTAGGGTTTACCGCATAGGGATTAAGATTTAGTGTTTAGGATTAGGGTTGACGGTTTAGGGTTTTGGGTTTAGGTTTAGTGTTTAGCACTTAGGGTTTAGTGTTTTTGTCTTAGGGTTTAGGGTTTAGGGTTTAGTGTTTAGGGCTAAACCTAGGGTTTAGAGTTGAGTGTTTAGGATTTAGGGTTTGGAGTTTAGGATTTAGGGTTTATGAATTAGGGTTTATGGTTTAGGTTTAGGATTACGGTTTAGGGTTTAAAGGTTAGGGTTTAGGATTTAGGGTTTAAAGTTTAGGTTTATGGTTTAGTTTAGGGTTGAGGATTTTAGGTTAAAATTTAGGGTTTAGAATTTAGGATTTAGGTTTTAGTGGTTAGGGTTTTTCGTTTAGGGTTTAGGGTGTAGGGTTTAGGTTTAAGGTTTAGCATTTAGGATTTAGGGTTTAGGGTTTATTTCATAGGGTTTAGGGTTTAGGGATTATGATTTTGGGTTTAAGGTGTATGGTTTAGGGTTTAGGGTTTAGGGTTTAGGGTTTAAGGTTTAGGGTTTAGGTTTAGGTTTTAGGGAATATAGTTTAGGAATTAGGTTTACGGTTTATCGGTTGGGTTATAGGGTATTGGTCTTAGGGTTTTTGGTTTAGGATTTTGGGTTTATGTTTTAGGGTTTAGGGTTTGGGATCAGGGTTTAGGGTTTAAGGTTGATGATTTTGGGTTTAAGGTTTAGGATTTAGGTTTTGGGTTAGGGTTTAGCGTTTAGGGTTTAGGGTTTTGAGTGTATGGATTAGGTTTAGGGTTTAGGGTTTAGGATCTAAGGTATAGGGTTTAGGGTTTAGAGTTTAGGTTTAGGGTTTAGCATTTAGGGTTTAGGGTTTATGAATTATGGTTTAGGGTTTAGGGTTTAGGTTTAGGGGTTAGGGTTTAGGGTTTATCGCTTAAGGTGTAGGGTTTATGATTTTAGGCTAAAGGTTTAGGGTTTACGGTATAGGGATTATGATTTAGGGTTTAGGATTAGGGTTTAGAATTTAGGGTTTAGGGTTTAGGTTTAGTGTTTAGCACTTAGGGTTTAGGGTTTTTGTCATAGGGTTTAGGGTTTAGTTGTTAGGGTTAAACTTAGGGTTTAGTGTTTAGTGGTTAGGGTTTAGGGTTTGGGGTATTGGGATTAAGATTTAGGATTTAGGATTAGGGTTTAGGGTTTAGCACTTAGGGTTTAGGGTTTTTGTTTTAGGGTTTAGGGTTTAGTGTTTAGGCTTAAATTTTGGGTTTAGAGTTTAGTGTTTAGGGTTTAGGGTTTGGAGTTTAAGATTTAGGGTTTTTGAATGAGGCTTTATGCTTTAGGTTTAGGATTAGGGTTTAGAGTTTAAGGTTTAGGATTTAGGGTTTAAAGTTTAGGTTTATGGTTTCGTTTAGGGTTTAGGATTTTAGGTTAAAGTTTAGGGTTTAGGTTTTAGTGTTTAGGGTTTGGTGTGTAGGGTTTAGGTTTAGGGTTTAGCATTTAGGATTTAGCGTTTAGGGTTTATTGCTTAAGGTTTAGGGATAATGATTTTGGGTTTACGATTTATAGTTTATGATTTAGGGTTTAGGGTTTATGATTTTGGGTTTAAAGTATATGGTTTAGGGAATAGAGTTGAGGAATTAGTTTTACGGTTTATTGGTTAGGATTTAGGGTATAGGTTTTAGCATTTTGGGTTTATGTTTTAGGGTCTAGGGTTCAGGATTTAGGGTTTAAGGTTGATGATTTTCGGTTGAAGGTTTTGGATTTAGGTTTAGGGTTTAGGGTTTAGGGTTTAGGGTTTAGGGTTTCGGGTGTAGGGTTTAGGTTTAGGGTTTAGCATTTTAGATTTAGGGTTTAGGGTTTATTGCTTAGGGATTAGTGTTTAGGGTTTAGGGATTATGATTTTGGGTTTAAGGTTGATGGTTTAGGGTTTAGGGCAAGAGTTTGGAATTAGGTTGTGATTTATTGGTTAGGATTTAGGGTATTGGATTTAGGGTTTTGGGTTTAGGGTTTAGGGTTTAGGGTTTAAGGTTGATGATTTTGGGTTGAAGGTTTCAGATTTAGGTTTAGGGGTTAGGGTTTAGGGTTTCGGGTGTAGGGTTTAGGTTTAGGGTTTAGCATTTTGGATTTAGGGTTTAGGGTTTATTGCTTAGGGATTAGTGTTTAGGGTTTAGGGATTATGATTTTGGGTTTAAGGTTGATGGTTTAGGGTTTAGGGCAAGAGTTTAGGAATTAGGTTGACGATTTATTGGTTAGGATTTAGGGTATTGGATTTAGGGTTTTGGGTTTAGGGTTTAGGGTTTAGGGTTTAAGGTTGATGATTTTGGGTTGAAGGTTTTGGATTTAGGTTTAGGGGTTAGGGTTTATTGCTTAGGGATTAGTGTTTAGGGTTTAGGGATTATGATTTTGGGTTTAAGGTTGATGGTTTAGGGTTTAGGGCAAGAGTTTAGGAATTAGGTTGACGATTTATTGGTTAGGATTTAGGGTATTGGATTTAGGGTTTTGGGTTTAGGGTTTAGGGTTTAGGGTTTAGGGTTTAGGGTTTATGGTTTACGGTTAGGGTTCAGTGTTTAGGGTTTAAGGTTCTTGATTTTAGAATTTAGGATTAGGAATTAGGTTTAGGGTTTATGGTTTAGGGTTTAGGGTTTAGGATTTAAGGTGTAGGGTTTAGTATTTAGGGTTTACGATTAATGGCTTAGGGTTTAGGTTTAGGATTTAGGGTTTAGGGTTTAGGTTTAGGGTTTAACATTTAGGGTTTAGGGTTTAGGGTTAGGTTTTTGGTTTTAGTGTTTAGGATGTAGGGTTTTGGGTTTAGGGTTTATCGCTTAGGGTTTAGGGTTTATGATTTTAGGCTAACGGTTTATGGTTTACCGCATAGGGATTAAGATTTAGTGTTTAGGATTAGGGTTGACGGTTTAGGGTTTTGGGTTTAGGTTTAGTGTTTAGCACTTAGGGTTTAGTTTTTTTGTCTTAGGGTTTAGGGTTTAGGGTTTAGTGTTTAGGGCTAAACCTAGGGTTTAGAGTTAAGTGTTTAGGATTTAGGGTTTGGAGTTTAGGATTTAGGGTTTATGAATTAGGGTTTATGGTTTAGGTTTAGGATTACGGTTTAGGGTTTAGAGGTTAGGGTTTAGGATTTAGGGTTTAAAGTTTAGGTTTATGGTTTAGTTTAGGGTTTAGGATTTTAGGTTAAAATTTAGGGTTTAGAGTTTAGGATTTAGGTTTTAGTGGTTAGGGTTTTTAGTTTAGGGTTTAGGGTGTAGGGTTTAGGTTTAAGGTTTAGCATTTAGGATTTAGGGTTTAGGGTTTATTTCATAGGGTTTAGGGTTTAGGGATTATGATTTTGGGTTTAAGGTGTATGGTTTATGGTTTAGGGTTTAGGGTTTAGGGTTTAAGGTTTAGGGTTTAGGTTTAGGTTTTAGGGAATATAGTTTAGGAATTAGGTTTACGGTTTATCGGTTGGGTTATAGGGTATTGGTCTTAGGGTTTTTGGTTTAGGATTTTGGGTTTATGTTTTAGGGTTTAGGGTTTGGGATCAGGATTTAGGGTTTAAGGTTGATGATTTTGGGTTTAAGGTTTAGGATTTAGGTTTTGGGGTTAGGGTTTAGCGTTTAGGGTTTAGGGTTTTGAGTGTATGGATTAGGTTTAGGGTTTAGCATTTAGGATTTAGGGTTTAGGGTTTAGGGTTTAGTATTTAGGGTTTACGATTAATGGCTTAGTGTTTAGGTTTAGGATTTAGGGTTTAGGGTTTAGGTTTAGGGTTTAACATTTAGGGTTTAGGGTTTAGGGTTAGGTTTTAGGTTTTAGTGTTTAGGATGTAGGGTTTAGGTTTAGGGTTTAGGTTTTAGGGTTTATGATTTTAGGCTAAAGGTTTAGGGTTTATGGCATAGGGATTAAGATTTAGTGTTTAGGATTAGGGTTGAGGGTTTAGGGTTTTGGATTTAGGTTTAGTGTTTAGCACTTAGGGTTTAGTGTTTTTGTCTTAGGGTTTAGGGTTTAGGGTTTAGTGTTTAGGGCTAAACCTAGGGTTTAGAGTTGAGTGTTTAGGATTTAGGGTTTGGAGTTTAGGATTTAGGGTTTAGGTTTAGGATTACGGTTTAGGGTTTAGAGGTTAGGGTTTAGGATTTAGGGTTTAAAGTTTAGGTTTATGGTTTAGTTTAGGGTTGAGGATTTTAGGTTAAAATTTAGGGTTTAGAATTTAGGATTTAGGTTTTAGTGGTTAGGGTTTTTCGTTTAGGGTTTAGGGTGTAGGGTTTAGGTTTAAGGTTTAGCATTTAGGATTTAGGGTTTAGGGTTTATTTCATAGGGTTTAGGGTTTAGGGATTATGATTTTGGGTTTAAGGTGTATGGTTTAGGTTTTAGGGTTTAGGGTTTGGGATCAGGGTTTAGGGTTTAAGGTTGATGATTTTGGGTTTAAGATTTAGGATTTAGGTTTTGGGGTTAGGGTTTAGCGTTTAGGGTTTAGGGTTTTGAGTGTATGGATTAGGTTTAGGGTTTAGCATTTAGGATTTAGGGTTTAGGGTTTAGGGTGTAGTGTTTTGGTTTAGGGTTTAACATGTAGGGTTCAGGGTTTTGGGTTAGGGTTTAGTTTTTAGGGTTTAGGATGTAGGGTTTAGGTTTAGGGGTTAGGGTTTAGGGTTTATCGCTTAAGGCTTAGGGTTGATGATTTTAGGCTAAAGGTTTAGGGTTTACGGTATAGGGATTAAGATTTAGGGTTTAGGATTAGGGTTTAGAATTTAGGGTTTAGGGTTTAGGTTTAGTGTTTAGCACTTAGGGTTTAGGGTTTTTGTCTTAGGGTTTAGGGTTTAGTTGTTAGGGTTAAACTTAGGGTTTAGTGTTTAGTGGTTAGGGTTTAGGGTTTGGGGTATTGGGATTAAGATTTAGGGTTTAGGATTAGGGTTTAGGGTTTAGGGTTTAGGTTTAGGGTTTAGCACTTAGGGTTTAGGGTTTTTGTTTTAGGGTTTAGGGTTTAGTGTTTAGGCTTAAATTTTGGGTTTAGAGTTTAGTGTTTAGGGTTTAGGGTTTGGAGTTTAAGATTTAGGGTTTTTGAATGAGGCTTTATGCTTTAGGTTTAGGATTAGGGTTTAGGGTTTAAGGTTTAGGATTTAGGGTTTAAAGTTTAGGTTTATGGTTTCGTTTAGGGTTTAGGATTTTAGGTTAAAGTTTAGGGTTTAGGTTTTAGTGTTTAGGGTTTGGTGTGTAGGGTTTAGGTTTAGGGTTTAGCATTTAGGATTTAGGGTTTAGGGTTTATTGCTTAGGGTTTAGGGATAATGATTTTGGGTTTACGATTTATAGTTTATGATTTAGGGTTTAGGGTTTATGATTTTGGGTTTAGGGTTTATGATTTTGGGTTTAAAGTATATGGTTTAGGGAATAGAGTTGAGGAATTAGGTTTACGGTTTATTGGTTAGGATTTAGGGTATAGGTTTTAGCATTTTGGGTTTATGTTTTAGGGTCTAGGGTTCAGGGTTTAGGGTTTAAGGTTGATGATTTTCTGTTGAAGGTTTTGGATTTAGGTTTAGGGTTTAGGGTTTAGGGTTTAGGGTTTAGGGTTTCGGGTGTAGGGTTTAGGTATAGGGTTTAGCATTTTAGATTTAGGGTTTAGGGTTTATTGCTTAGGGATTAGTGTTTAGGGTTTAGGGATTATGATTTTGGGTTTAAGGTTGATGGTTTAGGGTTTAGGGCAAGAGTTTCGGAATTAGGTTGACGATTTATTGGTTAGGATTTAGGGTATTGGATTTAGGGTTTTGGGTTTAGGGTTTAGGGTTTAGGGTTTAAGGTTGATGATTTTGAGTTGAAGGTTTTGGATTTAGGTTTAGGGGTTAGGGTTTAGGGTTTCGGGTGTAGGGTTTAGGTTTAGGGTTTAGCATTTTGGATTTAGGGTTTAGGGTTTATTGCTTAGGGATTAGTGTTTAGGGTTTAGGGATTATGATTTTGGGTTTAAGGTTGATGGTTTAGGGTTTAGGGCAAGAGTTTAGGAATTAGGTTGACGATTTATTGGTTAGGATTTAGGGTATTGGATTTAGGGTTTTGGGTTTAGGGTTTAGGGTTCTGTGTTGAATACCTCTTTGATTGGTCCATGTGAATTTTTGTCCATTGAAGCCTAAGTCAATGAGTCTACATGCCTCTATAACAGCAATGAACTCCAGGCTTTTCTTCATATTGTAAGGGACCCCACCAAGCTTTTCCTCAATAGAGGTAATCACATTGTAGTCTCCTACAGAGCACCAAGGTTTGTTGTTTCCACTTGCTTGATGTAACAATCTGTCCCACAGGGGCCTTCTGAGGTATTCCTTGCATTTTGCATACACAAAGGTGATAATGAACTGCCCCTATATCTCAGTATGCCTAATGCAGCAAGTAACCTGCTGTTCATCCTCCTCTAGTACTGCACAATCAATATCATTGTTCCAAAAAATCCAAATTTTGCCATTGCAATTCCTGACAGCTTGATCCATTGCCAGTTGAACTCTGCAGTTTTGGACCTGATTCTTATCTGAAAAAGGTTCCAAAATAGTAATGATAGATGGTTGATGAAGCTTTTTGAGCATTTTAATTCTTTCCATTACCCCTTGGGTGTTAACCCCTCTCACATTCGAAGTAATTGTACTAATCATTGGGATGATTTTGAGGTAAACAATCTTGTATTAGGTCTGCCTGCAGTGACAGTGTTGATGTTCTGACTTTTGAAGTGGAATTTCTCATGTTGAAACCCTCTTTGGGACAAGCCCTGCTTGTTAGCTACCTGCTGGATTTCTTGTTCAAAATTGTGGTCATAATTAGAAGTAAAGGCTTTGATTAGAAGTTCACTAGTATCCTCCTCATCCTCTGGACCCTTCAGAGATTGGTTGTCTCCATCCATTTCATCTTCTGAGTTTTCCACAGCATACTCATCAATAGTAGGAATGGAGTTCATATGGCAAGTGCCCTGTCCTGTGTCTGGGGGATTCTCTGGGGGGGGTCATGTATTGAATCTGTAGTGGAGTAATATCCATACCCTGCTGATCATCAACCATGATAAATTTTTTGCAAGCTTCTTCATTGTGTTTCTGTTGTTCCTCTTTCTCTTTCACTTGCTGTAAGTTCTGTCTTTTCTTAGCTACCTCCCTTTTCTTTTTGCTGGGCTTATTTTTTCTTTTGGGTGTGATGTCCTGGTGACTAGTACCTGCTTTAGATCCCATATCCTTTGCCATAGCACCCCTTTGTTGATTATCCTCTGCATTTTGTTCAGCATCCTGTTTGTTGTTGCTGTTATCCTTACCTGTTTGCTTTTTCATGTCTGTCTTATCATATTGTTGAGTAGGTATCTTTCTGGCTTTATACTGAGGGGTCAGTGGTAGCAGTAGCTCTATATTCAGGGTTAAGGTCAATATCAGTCTCCTCAAGTACTTCCTGATGCAACTCCTCTTTTTTGGATACTCCTTCCTGCAAGTTAGTTATGTTCTCCTGACATACCCCATCAATTCCTCCTGCAGCTACAGCATTACAATTTTTGTTTCTAATGTTATAGTTTTCAGGAGTAGAGAATATTGATGCCATACCTGCATTACGTGTTTGCTTATTGCTGTCCTTGTTACCTGTTTGTCTGATCTGGTTGGTTTGTTCTGGCTCCTTTTCCTGCCTGTTTTGTGTTTCATTTGTTGTTGTCTTTCCCTTGTTGGGAGGTTCTTCCCTGTCCTCATTGTGTTGTCCTTGTATGCATAGATTATTAAAGTAGTTCTGTTGAGAGTTGTTAGTTATACCTGTTTGTGGAGTGATACTTTGGTGCTAATCCTTTGACTGCCTGTTCTGTGGTGAGGTGGGTCTCCATATAGTTTTCTGAACGTTTTCTTCTTGCTGCAAATTTAGGGTTAGGGATTAGGGTTTAGAGTTTATGGCTTTGGGTTTAGGGTTTTTAGGTTAGGGTTTGGGGTTTATGATTTTAAGCTAAAGGTTTAGGATTTAGGGTTTATGGTATAGGGATTAAGATTTAGGGTTTAGGATTAGGGTTTAGGGTTTAGGGTTAGGGTTTAGGTTTAGTGTTTAGTACCTAGGGTTTAGGGTTTTTGTCTTAGGTTTTAGGGTTTAGTGGTTAGGGTTAAATTTAGGGTTTAGAGTTTAATATTTAGGGTTTAGGGTTTGGAGTTTAGGATTTAGGGTTTATGAATTAGGGTTTATAGTTTAGGTTTAGGATTAGGGTTTAGGGTTTAGAGTTTAGGGTTTAGTGTTTAGGATTTAGGGTTTAAAGTTCAGGTTTATGGTTTAGTTTAGGGCTTAGGATTTAAGGTTAAAGTTTTGGGTTTAGAATTTAGGGTTTAGGTTTTAGTGTTTAGGGTTAAGGGTTTAGGGTGTAGGGTGTAGGTTTTAGGTTTAGGGTTTAGCATTTAGGATTTAGGGTTTAGGGTTTATTGCTTAGGGTTTTGGGTTTAAGGTTCAGGGTTTAGGGATTATGATTTTGGGTTTAAGGTTTATGGCTTATGGTTTATGGTTTATGGTTTATGATTTTGGGTTTAAGGTTTAGGGTTTAGGGTTTAGGGTTTAGGGCATAGAGATTAGGAATTAGGTTTACGGTTTATTGGTTAGGATTTAGGGTATTGGATTTAGGGTTTTGGATTTAGGGTTTAGGGTTGAGGATTTAGAGTTTAGGGTTAGGGTTCAGTGTTTAGGGTTTAAGGCTTATGATTTAGGTTTGAGGTTTATGATTTAGGTTTAGGGTTTAGGGTTTAGGGTTTAGGGTGTAGGGTTTAGTATTTATGGTTTAGGGTTTAGAGTTTAGGGTTTAGGGTTAGTGTTTAGGTTTTAGGGTTTAGGATGTAGGGTTTAGGTTTAGGATTTAGGGTTTAGGGTTTATCGCTTAGGGTTTAGGGTTTATGATATTAGGCTAAAGATTTAGTGTTTAGGGTTTACATTATAGGGATTAAGATTTAGGGTTTAGGGTTAGGGTTTAGGGTTTAGGGTTTAGGGTTTAGGCTTACTGTTTAGTACTTAGGTTTTAGGGTTTTTGTCTTAGGGTTTAGGGTTTAGTGTTTAGGGTTAAATTTAGGGTTTAGAGTTTAGTGTTTAGGGTTTAAGGTTTGCAGTTTAGGATTTAGGGTTTATGAATTAGGGTTTTTTGGTTTAGTCTAAGGATCAGGGTTTAGGGTTTAGAGTTTAGGGTTTATGGTTTGGGACTAAGGGCTTACAGTTTAGGTTTATGGTTTAATTTACGATTTAGGATTTTAGGTTAAAGTTTAGGGTTTAGAGTTGAGGTTTTAGGTTTTAGTGTTTAGGGTTTAGGGTTTAGGGTGTAGGGTGTAGGGTTTAGGTTTAGTATTTAGCATTTAGGATTTAGGGTTTAGGGTTTATTGCTTAGGGTTTAGGGTTTAGGGATTATGATTTTGGGTTTATGGTTTATGGTTTATGGTTTAGGGTTTGGGGTTTATGAGATTGGTTTTAAGGTTTAGGGTTTAGGGCATAGAGTTTAGTAATTAGGTCTACGATTTATTGGTTTGGATTTAGCGTATTGGTCTTAGGGTTTAGGGTTTAGGGTTTAAGGTTGATGATTTTGGGTTGAAGGTTTAGGTTTTAGATTTAGGGGTTAGGGTTTAGGGTTTTGAGTGCATGGTTTAGGTTTAGGGTTTAGCATTTAGGATTTAAGGTTTAGGGTTTATTGCTTAGGTCATAGGGCTTAGCGTTTAGGGTTTAGGGTTTAACATTTATGGTTTAGGGTTTAGGTTAGGGTTTAGTTTTTAGGGTTTAGGTTTAGGGGTTTGGGTTTAGGGTTTATCGCTTAGGGTTTAGGGTTTATGATTTTAGGATAAAGGTTTAGGGTTTAGAGTTTACGGTATAGGGATTAAGATTTAGGGTTTAGTGTTTAGGTTTAGTGTTTAGCACTTACGGTTTAGGGTTTTTGTCTTAGGGTTTAAGGTCAAATTTAGGGTTTAGAGTTTAGTGTTTATGGTTTAGGGTTTGGAGTTTAGGATTTAGGGTTTATGAATTAGGGTTTATGGTTTAGGTTTAGGATTAGGGTTTAGGGTTTAGGGTTTCAAATTTAGGGTTAGGGATTAGGGTTTAGAGTTTATGGCTTTGGGTTTAGCGTTTCTGGGTTAAGGTTTGGGGTTTATGATTTTAGGCTAAAGGTTTAAGGTTTAGGGTTTACGGTATAGGGATTAAGATTTAGGGTTTAGAATTAGGGTTTAGAATTTAGGGTTTAGGGTTTAGGTTTAGTTTTTAGCACTTAGGGTTTAGGGTTTAGTGTTTAGGGTTAAATTTAGGGTTTAGAGTTTAGTTTTAGGGTTTAGGGTTTGGAGTTTAGGATTTAGGGTTTATGAATTAGGGTTTATGGTTTAGGTTTATGATTAGTGTTTAGGGTTTAGGTTTTCAAATTTAGGGTTAGGGATTAAGGCTTAGAGTTTATGGCTTTGGGTTTAGGATTTCTGGGTTAGGGATTCAGGTTTATGATTTAAGGCTAAAGGTTTAGGGTTTAGGGTTTACGGTATAGGGATTAAGAATTAGGGTTTTTGATTAGGGCTTAGGGTTTAGGTTTAGTGTTTAGCACTTAGGGTTTTGGGTTTTTGTCTTAGGGTTTACGATTTAGTGTGTAGGATTAAATTTAGGGTTTAGAGTTTAGTGTTCAGGGTTTAGGGTTTGGAGTTTCGGATTTAGGATTTATGAATTAGGGTTTATGGTTTAGGTTTAGGATTAGGATTTAGAGTTTAAGGTTTAGGATTTAGGGTTTAAAGTTTAGGTTTAGGGTTTAGGATTTTAGGTTAAAGTTTAGGATTTAGGTTTTAGTGTTTAGGGTTTAGGGTTTAGGGTGTAGGGTGTAGGGTTTAGGTTTAGGGTCTAGCATTTAGGATTTAGGGTTTAGGGGTTATTGTTTAGGGTTTAGGGTTTAGGAATTATGATTTTGGGTTTAAGGTTTATGGTTTATGGTTTATGGTTTAGGGTTTATTGTTTTGGGTTTATAGTTTACGGTTTAGGGTTTAGGGCATAGAGTTTAGGAATTATATTTATGGTTTATTGGTTAGGATTTAGGGTATTGGATTTAGAGTTTTGGGTTTAGGGTTTAGAGTTAGGGTTCAGTGTTTAGGATTTAAGGTTTATCATTTTAGGTTTGAGCTTTAGGATTTAGGTTTAGGGTTTAGGGTTTAGGGTTTAGGGTTTTGGATTTAGGGTGAAGGGTTTAGTATTTAGGGTTTACAATTTTTGGTTTGGGGTTTAGGTTTAGGGTTTACGGTTTAGGGTTTAGGGTTTAGTGTTTAGGTTTAGGGTTTAACATTTAGGATTTAGGGTTTAGGGTTAGGGTGTAGGTTTTAGGGTTTAGGATGTAGGGTTTAGGTTTAGGGTTTAGGGTTTAGGGTTTATCGCTTAGGGTTTAGGGTTTTTGATTTTAGTCTAAAGGTTTAGGGTTTACGGTATAGGGATTAAGATCTAGGGTTTAGGATTAGGGTTTAGGGTTTAGGGTTTGGGGTTTAGGTTTAGTGTTTAGCACTTAGGGTTTAGGGTTTATGATTTTAGGGTTAAACTTACGGTTTAGAGTTTAGTGTTTACGGTTTAGGGTTTGAAGTTAGGATTTAGGGTTTATGAATTAGGGTTTATTATTTAGGTTTAGGATTAGGGTTTAGGGTTTAGAGTTTAGGGTTTAGGGGTTAGGATTTAGACTTTAGGGTTTAAAGTTTAGGTTTATGGTTTATTTTAGGGTTTAGAATTTTAGGTTAAAGTTTAGGGTTTAGAGTTTAGGGTTTATTGTTTAGGGTTTAGGGTTTAAGATTTAGGGTTTTGGGTGTAGGGTTTAAGTTTAGGTAAAAGCATTTAGCATTTAGCATTTAGGGTTTAGGGTTTATTGCCTAGGGTTTAGGGTTTAGGGTTTTGGTTTAGTGTTTAGGGTTTATGATTTTAGGCTAAAGGTTTAGGGTTTACAGTTTACGGTATAGGGATTAAGATTTAGGGTTTAGGATTAGGGTTTAGGGTTAGGGTTTAGGTTAAGTGTTTAGCACTTAGGGTTTAGGGTTTCTGTCTTAGGCTTGAGGGTTTAGTGTTTAGGGTTAAATTTAGGGTTTAGAGTTTAGTGTTTAGGGTTTAGGGTTTGGAGTTTGGGATTTAGGATTTATGTTTTAGGTTTAGGATTAGAGTTTAGGGTTTAGGGTTTTAAATTTAGTGTTAGGGATTAGGGTTTAGAGTTTATGGCTTTGGGTTTAGGGTTTTTCGGTTAGGGTTTGGGGTTTACAGTATAGGGATTAGGATTTTGGATTTAGAATTAGGGTTTAGGGTTTTGGGTTTAGGTTTAGTGTTTTGCACTTAGGGTTTCGGGTTTAGTGTTTAGGGTTAAATTTAGAGTTTAGAGTTTGGTGTTTAGGGTTTAGGGTTTGTAGTTTAGGATTTATGGTTTATGAATTATGGTTTATGGTTTAGGCTTAGGATTAGGGTTTAGGGTATAGAGTTTAGGATTTAGGGTTTAGGATTTAGCGTTTAAAGTTTAGGTTTATGGTTTAGTTTACGGTTTAGGATTTTAGGTTAAAGTTTAGGGTTTAGAGTTTAGGGTTTAGGTTTTAGTGTTTAGGGTTTAGGGTTTAGGGTGTAGGGTTTAGGTTTAGGGCTTAGCATTTAGGATTTAGGGTTTAGGGTTTATTGCTTAGGGTTTAGAGTTTAGTGTTTAGGGTTTAGGGATTAAGATTAGGGTTTAGGGTTTAGGTTTACTATTTAGCACTTAGGGTTTAGGTTTTTCGTCTGAGGGTTTAGGGTTTAGTGTTTAGGGTTAAATTTAGGGTTTAGAGTTTAGTGTTTAGGATTTAGGGTTTATGAATTAGGGATTTTGGTTTAGTTTTATGATTAGGGTTTAGAGTTTAGAGTTTAGGGTTTAGGGTTCAGGATTTAGCATTTAAAGTTTAGGTTTATGGTTTAGTTTAGGGTTAAGGATTTTAGGGTAAAGTTTAGGGTTTAGAGTTTAGGGTTTAGGTTTTAGTGTTTAGTGTTTAGGGTGTAGGGTTTAGGTTTAGGGTTTAGCATTTAGGATTTAGGATTTAGGGTTTATTGCTTAGGGTTTAGGGTTGAGGGATTTTGATTTTGGGTTTAAGGTTTATGGTTTATGGTTTAGGGTTTAGGGTTTTTGATTTTGGGTTTTAGGTTTAGGGTTTAGGGTTTAGGGCATAGAGTTTAGGAATTAGGTTTATGATTTTTTGGTTAGGATTTAGGATATTTTATGTAGGGTTTTGGGTTTAGGGTTAGGGTTCAGTATTTAGGGTTTACAATTTATTATTTAGGGTTTAGGGTTTAGGGTTTAGTGTTTAGGTTTGGGGTTTAACATTTAGGGTTTAGGGTTTAGGATGTGGGGTTTAGGTTTGGGGTTTAGGGTTTATGGTTTATCGCTTAGGGTTTTGGGTTTATGATTTTAGTCTAATGGTTTAGTGTTTGCAGTTTACAGTATAGGGATTAATATTTAGGGTTTAGGATTAGGGTTTAGGGTTTAGGTTTACTGTTTAGCACTTTAGGATTTAGGGTTTGGAGTTTAGGATTTAGGGTTTATGAATTAGGGTTTTTGGTTTAGTTTTATGATTAGGGTTTAGGGTTTATTGCTTAGGGTTTAGGGTTTAGGGTTTTGGTTTAGTGTTTAGGGTTTATGATTTTAGGCTAAAGGTTTAGGGTTTATAGTTTACGGTATAGGGATTAAGATTTAGGGTTTAGGATTAGGGTTTAGGGTTAGGGTTTAGGTTAAGTGTTTAGCACTTAGGGTTTAGGGTTTCTGTCTTAGGCTTGAGGGTTTAGTGTTTAGGGTTAAATTTAGGGTTTAGAGTTTAGTGTTTAGGGTTTAGGGTTTGGAGTTTGGGATTTAGGGTTTATGGTTTAGGTTTAGGATTAGAGTTTAGGGTTTAGGGTTTTAAATTTAGTGTTAGGGATTAGGGTTTAGAGTTTATGGCTTTGGGTTTAGGGTTTTTCGGTTAGGGTTTGGGGTTTATGATTTTAGGCAAAAGGTTTAGGGTTTAGGGTTTACAGTATAGGGATTAGGATTTTGGATTTAGAATTAGGGTTTAGGGTTTCGGGTTTAGGTTTAGTGTTTTGCACTTAGGGTTTCGGGTTTAGTGTTTAGGGTTAAATTTAGAGTTTAGAGTTTGGTGTTTAGGGTTTAGGGTTTGTAGTTTAGGATTTATGGTTTATGAATTATGGTTTAAGGTTTAGGCTTAGGATTAGGGTTTAGGGTATAGAGTTTAGGATTTAGGGTTTAGGATTTAGCGTTTAAAGTTTAGGTTTATGGTTTAGTTTAGTGTTTAGGATTTTAGGTTAAAGTTTAGGGTTTAGAGTTTAGGGTTTAGGTTTTAGTGTTTAGGGTTTAGGGTTTAGGGTGTAGGGTTTAGGGTTTAGGTTTAGGGCTTAGCATTTAGGGTTTAGGGTGTAGGGTTTAGGTTTAGGGCTTAGCATTTAGGATTTAGGGTTTAGGGTTTATTGCTTAGGGTTTAGAGTTTAGTGTTTAGGGTTTAGGGATTAAGATTAGGGTTTAGGGTTTAGGTTTACTATTTAGCACTTAGGGTTTAGGTTTTTCGTCTGAGGGTTTAGGGTTTAGTGTTTAGGGTTAAATTTAGGGTTTAGAGTTTAGTGTTTAGGATTTAGGGTTTATGAATTAGGGATTTTGGTTTAGTTTTATGATTAGGGTTTAGAGTTTGGAGTTTAGGGTTTAGGGTTCAGGATTTAGCGTTTAAAGTTTAGGTTTATGGTTTAGTTTAGGGTTAAGGATTTTAGGGTAAAGTTTAGGGTTTAGAGTTTAGGGTTTAGGTTTTAGTGTTTAGTGTTTAGGGTTTAGGGTTTAGGGTGTAGGGTTTAGGTTTAGGGTTTAGCATTTAGGATTTAGGATTTAGGGTTTATTGCTTAGGGTTTAGGGTTGAGGGATTTTGATTTTGGGTTTAAGGTTTATGGTTTATGGTTTAGGGTTTAGGGTTTTTGATTTTGGGTTTTAGGTTTAGGGTTTAGGGTTTAGGGCATAGAGTTTAGGAATTAGGTTTATGATTTTTTGGTTAGGATTTAGGATATTGGATGTAGGGTTTTGGGTTTAGGGTTAGGGTTCAGTATTTAGGGTTTACAATTTATTATTTAGGGTTTAGGATTTACGGTTTAGTGTTTAGGTTTGGGGTTTAACATTTAGGGTTTAGGGTTTAGGATGTGGGGTTTAGGTTTGGGGTTTGGGGTTTATGGTTTATCGCTTAGGGTTCTGGGTTTATGATTTTAGTCTAATGGTTTAGTGTTTGCAGTTTACAGTATAGGGATTAATATTTAGGGTTTAGGATTAGGGTTTAGGGTTTAGGTTTACTGTTTAGCACTTTAGGATTTAGGGTTTGGAGTTTAGGATTAAGGGTTTATGAATTAGGGTTTTTGGTTTAGTTTTATGATTAGGGTTTAGGGTTTAGAGTTTAGGGTTTAGGGTTGAGAATTTAGGGTTTACAGTATAGGTTTGTGGTTTACTTTAGGGATTAGGATTTTAGGTTAAATTTTAGGCTTAAGAGTTTAGGGTTTAGGTTTTAGTGTTTAGGGTTTAGGGTTTAGGGTTTAGGGTGTAGGGTGTAGGGTGTAGGGTTTAGGTTTGGGGTTTAACATTCAGGATTTAAGGTTCAGGGTTTATTGCTTAGGGTTTAGGGATTATGATTTTGGGTTTAAGGTTTATAGTTTGTGGTTTAGGGTTTATGATTTTTGGTTTAAGGTTTAGTGATTAGGTTTTGGGTTTAGGGGATAGTGTTTAGTAATTAGGTTTACAAGTTGTTGGTTAGGATTTAGGGTTTTGGTCTTAGGGTTTTGGGTTTATGTTTTAGGGTTTAGTGTTAGGGTTCAGGGTTTAGGGTTTAAGGTTTATGATTTTGGGTTTAAGATTTAGGATTTAGGTTTAGGGGCTAGGGTTTAGGGTTTAGAGTGTAGGGTTTCAAGTGTATGGTTTAGGTTTAGGGTTTAGCATTTAGGATTTAGGGTTTAGGGTTTATTGCTTAGGTCATAGGGTTTAGGGTTTAGGGTTTAGGGTTAAGTGTTTAGGTTTAGGGTTTAACATTTAGGGTTTAGGGTTTAGGGTTAGGGTTTAGTTTGTAGGGTTTAGGATGTAGTGTTTAGGTTTAGGGGTTATGGTTTAGGGTTTATGATTTTAGGCTAAAGGTTTAGGGTTTAGGGTTTAGGATTAGGGTTTAGGGTTTAGGATTTAGTGTTTAGGTTTAGTGTTTAGCAGTTAGGGTTTAGGGTTAAATTTAGGGTTTAGGGTTTAGTGTTTAGGGACAAACTTTGGGTTTAGGGTTTAGTGTTTAGTGTTTAGGGTTTGGAGTTTAGGATTTATGGATTATGAATTAGGGTTTATGGTTTAGGTTTAGGGTTAGGGCTTAGGGTTTAGTGTTTGGAGTTTAGGATTTAAGGTTTAGGAATTAGGGCTTATGGTTTAGGTTTAGGATTAGGGTTTAGGGTTTAGGGTTTAGGTTTTAGTATTTAGGGTTTAGGGTTTAGGGTGTAGGGTTTAGGTTTAGGGTTTAACATTTAGGATTTAGGGTTTAGTGTTTGTTGCTTAGGGTTTAGGGATTATGTTTTTGGGTTTTAGGTTTATGGTTTATGGTTTATGATTTTGGGGTTAAGGTTTAGGGTTTAGGGTTAGGGCATAGAGTTTAGGAATTAGGTTTACGGTTTATTGGTTAGGATTTAGTGTATTGGATTTAGAGTTTTGGGTTTAGGGTTTAGGGTTTAGGGTTTAGGGTTTAGAGTTAGGGTTCAGTGTTTAGGGTTTAGGGTTTAAGGTTGATGATTTTGGGTTTAAGGTTTAGGATTTAGGTTTAGGGGTTAGGGTTTAGGGTTTTGAGTGTATGGTTTAGGTTTAGGGTTTAGCATTTAGGATATAAGGTTTAGGGTTTATTGCTTAGGTCATAGGGCTTAGCATTTAGGGTTTAGGGTTTAAAATTTATGGTTTAGGGTTTAGGGTTAGGATTTACTTTTTAGGGTTTAGGTTTAGGGGTTTGGGTTTAGGGTTTATCGCTTAGGGTTTAGGGTTTATCATTTTAGGATAAAGGTTTAGGGTTTAGAGTTTGCGGTATAGGGATTAAGATTTAGGGTTTAGAGTTTAGGTTTAGTGTTTAGCACTTACGGTTTAGGGTTTTTGGCTTAGGGTTTATGGTCAAATTTCGGGTTTAGAGTTTAGTGTTTTGGGTTTAGGGTTTGGAGTTTAGGATTTAGGGTTTATGAATTAGGGTTTGTGGTATAGGTTTAGGATTAGGGTTTAGGGTTTAGGGTTTCAAATTTAGGGTTAGGGATTAGGGTTTAGAGTTTATGGCTTTGGGTTTAGGGTTTCTGGGTTAAGGTTTGGGGTTTATGATTTTAGGCTAAAGGTTTAAGGTTTAGGGTTTACAGTATAGGGATTAAGATTTAGGGTTTAGAATTAGGATTTAGGATTTAGGGTTTAGGGTTTAGGTTTAGTGTTTAGCACTTAGGGTTTAGGGTTTAGTGTTTAGGGTTAAATTTAGGGTTTAGAGTTTAGTGTTTAGTGTTTAGGGTTTGGAGTTTAGGATTTAGGGTTTACGAATTAGGGTTTATGGTTTAGGTTTATGATTAGGGTTTAGGGTTTAGGTTTTCAAATTTAGGGTTAGGGATTAAGGCTTAGAATTTATGGCTTTGGGTTTAGGATTTTTGGGTTAGGGTTTGGGGTTTATGATTTAAGGCTAAATGTTTAGGGTTTAGGGTTTACGGTATAGGGATTAAGATTTAGGGTTTAGGGTTTAGGGTTTAGGGTTTAGGGTTTAGGTTTAGTGTTTAGCACTTAGGGATTAGGGTTTAGTGTTTAGGGTTAAATTTAGGGTTTAGAGTTTAGTGTTTAGTGTTTAGGGTTTGGAGTTTAGGATTTAGGGTTTACGAATTAGGGTTTATGGTTTAGGTTTATGATTAGGGTTTAGGGTTTAGGTTTTCAAATTTAGGGTTAGGGATTAAGGCTTAGAATTTATGGCTTTGGGTTTAGGATTTTTGGGTTAGGGTTTGGGGTTTATGATTTAAGGCTAAATGTTTAGGGTTTAGGGTTTACGGTATAGGGATTAAGATTTAGGGTTTAGGATTAGGGTTTAGGGTTTAGGGTTAAATTTAGGGTTTAGAGTTTAGTGTTTAGGGTTTAGGGTTTGGAGTTTAGGATTTAGGGTTTATGAATTAGGGTTTACGGTTTAGGTTTAGGATTAGGGTTTAGGGTTTAGGGTTTGGGATTTAGGGTTTAAAGTTTAGGTTTATGGTTTAGTTTATGGTTTAGGATTTTATGTTAAAGTTTAGGGTTTAGGTTTTAGTGTTTAGGGTTTAGGGTTTAGGGTTTAGGGTGTAGGATTTTGGTTTAGGGTTTAGCATTTAGGATTTAGGGTTTAGGGTTTATTGCTTAGGGTTTAGGGTTTAGGGATTATGATTTTGGGTTTAAGGTTTATGGTTTATGGTTTATGGTTTAGGGTTTATTGTTTTGGGTTTAAGGTTTAGGGTTTAGGGCATAGAGTTTAGGAATTAGGTTTACGGCTTATTGGTTAGGATTTAGGGTATTGGATTTAGAGTTTTGGGTTTAGGGTTTAGTGTTAGGGTTCAATGTTTAGGATTTAAGGTTTATCATTTTAGGTTTGAGCTTTAGGATTTAGGTTTAGGATTTAGGGTTTAGGGTTTAGGGTTTTGGATTTAGGGTGTAGGGTTTAGTATTTAGGGTTTACAATTTATAGTTTGGGGTTTAGGTTTAGGGTTTACGGTTTAGGGTTTAGGGTTTAGTGTTTAGGTTTAGGGTTTAACATTTAGGATTTAGGGTTTAGGGTTAGGGTTTAGGTTTTAGGGTTTAGGATGTAGGGTTTAGGTTTAGGGTTTAGGGTTTAGCGCTTAGGGTTTAGGGTTTATGATTTTAGGGTTAAAATTAGGGTTTAGAGTTTAGTGTTTAGGGTTTAGGGTTTGAAGTTTAGCATTTAGGGTTTGTGAATTAGGGTTTATTATTAGGGTTTAGGGTTTAGAGTTTAGGGTTTAGGGTTTAGGATTTAGACTTTAGGGTTTAAAGTTTAGGTTTATGGTTTAGTTTAGGGTTTAGGATTTTAGGTTAATGTTTAAGGTTTAGAGTTTAGGGTTTATTGTTTAGGGTTTAGGGTTTAAGATTTAAGGTTTTGGGTGTAGGGTTTAAGTTTAGGTAAAACCATTTAGCATTTAGGGTTTAGCATTTATTGCTTAGGGTTTAGGGTTTAGGGTTTAGGGTTTAGGTTTAGTGTTTAGCACTTAGGGTTTAGGGTTTCTGTCTTAGACTTGAGGGTTTAGTGTTTAGGGTTAAATTTAGGGTTTAGAGTTTAGTGTTTAGGGTTTAGGGTTTGGAGTTTGGGATTTAGGGTTTATGGTTTAGGTTTAGGATTAGAGTTTAAGATTTAGGGTTTCAAATTTAGTGTTAGGGATTATGGTTTAGAGTTTATGGCTTTGGGTTTAGGGTTTCTGGGTTAGGGTTTGGGGTTTATGATTTTAGGCTAAAGGTTTAGGGTTTAGGGCTTACAGTATAGGGATTAGGATTTTGGATTTAGAATTAGGGTTTACGGTTTAGGGTTTAGGTTTAGTGTTTAGCACTTAGGGTTTCGGGTTTAGTGTTTAGGGTTAAATTTAGAGTTTAGAGTTCAGTGTTTAGGGTTTAGGGTTTATAGTATAGGATTTAGGATTTATGAATTAGGGTTAATGGTTTAGGCTTAGGATTAGGGTTTAGGGTATAGAGTTTAGGATTTAGGGTTTAGGATTTAGGGTTTAAAGTTTAGGTTTATGGTTTAGTTTAGGGTTTAGGATTTTAGGTTAAAGTTTAGGGTTTAGGGTTTAGGTTTAGGTTTTAGTGTTTAGGGTTTAGGGTTTAGGGTTTAGGGTTTAGGTTTAGGACTTAGCATTTAGGATTGAGGGTATAGGGTTTATTGCTTAGGGTTTAGAGTTTAGGGTTTAGGGTTTAGGGATTAAGATTAGGGTTTAGGGTTTAGGTTTACTGTTTAGCACTTAGGGTTTAGGGTTTTTGTCTTGGCGTTTAGGGTTTAGTGTTTAGGGTTAAATTCAAGGTTTAGAGTTTAGTGTTTAGGATTTAGGGTTTATGAATTAGGGTTTGTGGTTTAGTTTTATGATTAGGGTTTAGGGTTTAGAGTTTAGGGTTTAGGGTTGAGGATTTAGGGTTTAAAGTTTAGGTTTATGGTTTAGTTTAGGGTTTAGGATTTTAGGTTAAAGTTTAGGGTTTAGAGTTTAGGGTTTAGGTTTTAGTGTTTAGTGTTTAGGGTTTAGGGTTTAGGGTGTAGGGTTTAGGTTTAGGGTTTAGCATTTAGGATTTAGGGTTTAGGGTTTATTGCTTAGGGTTTAGGGTTGAGGGATTTTGATTTTGGGTTTAAGGTTTATGGTTTATAGTTTATGGTTTAGGGTTTAGGGTTTTTGATAATGGGTTTTAGGTTTAGGGTTTAGGGTTTAGGGCATAGAGTTTAGGAATTAGGTTTACGGTTTGTTGGTTAGGATTTTGGGTATTGGATGTAGGGTTTTGGGTTTAGGGTTTAGGGTTTAGGGTTAGGGTTCAGTGTTTACGGTTTAAGGTTTAGCATTTTAGGTTTGAGGTTTAGGATTTAGGTTTAGGGTTTAGGGTTTAGGGTTTTGGGTGTAGGGTGTAGGGTTTAGTATTTAGGGTTTACAATTTATTGTTTAGGGTGTAGGGTTTAGGGTTTAGAGTTTAGTGTTTAGGTTTGGGGTTTAACATTTAGGGTTTAGGGTTTAGGTTTTTAGGTTTAGGATGTAGGGTTTAGGTTTGGGGTTTAGGGTTTAGGGTTTTTCGCTTAGGGTTTTGGGTTTATGATTTTAGTCTAATGGTTTAGTGTTTGCAGTTTACGGTATAGGGATTAGGATTAGGGTTTAGGGTTTAGGTTTACTGTTTAGCACTTTAGGATTTAGGGTTTGGAGTTTAGGATTTAGGGTTTATGAATTAGGGTTTTTAGTTTAGTTTTATGATTAGGGTTTAGGGTTTAGAGTTTAGGGTTTAGGGTTGAGGATTTAGGGTTTACAGTTTGGGTTTGTGGTTTACTTTAGGGTTTAGGATTTTATTCTAAAGTTTAGGCTTAAGAATTTAGGGTTTAGGTTTTAGTGTTTAGGGTTTAGGGTTTAGGGTGTAGGGTGTAGCGTTTAGGTTTGGGGTTTAACATTCAGGATTTAAGGTTCAGGGTTTATTGCTTAGGGTTTAGGGTTTAGGGTTTAGGGATTATGATTTTGGGTTTAAGGTTTATAGTTTGTGGTTTAGGGTTTATGATTTTTGGTTTAAGTTTTAGTGTTTAGGTTTTGGGTTTAGGGAATAGTGTTTAGTAATTAGGTTTATAATTTGTTGGTTCGGATTTAGGGTTTTGGTCTTAGGGTTTTGGGTTTAGGGTTTTGGGTTTATATTTTAGGGTTTAGGGTTTAAGGTTTATGATTTTGAGTTTAAGGTTTAGGATTTAGGTTTAGGAGTTAGGGTTTAGGGTTTAGACTTTAGGGTTTCAAGTGTATGTTAGGTTTAGGGTTTAGCATTTAGGATTTAGGGTTTAGGCTTTATTGCTTAGGTCATAGGGTTTAGGGTTTAGGGTTAAGTGTTTAGGTTTAGGGTTTAACATTTAGGGTTTAGGGTTTAGGGTTAGGGTTTAGTTTCTAGGGTTTAGGATGTAGTGTTTAGGTTTAGGGGTTTGGGTTTTGGGTTTATGATTTTAGGCTAAAGGTTTAGGGTTTAGAGTTTACGGTATAGGGATTAAGATTTAGGGTTTTGGATTAGGGTTTAGGGTTTAGGGTTTAGGGTTTAGGTTTAGTGTTTAGCAGTTTGGTTTTAGGGTTAAATTTAGGGTTTAGGGTTTAGTGTTTAGGGATAAATTTTGGGTTTAGGGTTTAGTGTTTAGGGTTTAGGGTTTGGAGTTTAGGATTTATGGTTTATGAATTAGGGTTTATGGTTTAGGTTTAGGGTTAGGGCTTAGGGTTTAGGGTTTAGGGTTTTGTGTTTGGAGTTTAGGATTTAAGGTTTAGGAATTAGGGCTTATGGTTTAGGTTTAGGATTAGGGTTTAGGGTTTAGGGTTTAGGTTTTAGTATTTATGGTTTAGGGTTTAGGGTGCAGGGTTTAGGTTTAGGGTTTAACATTTAGGATTTAGGGTTTGGTGTTTGTTGCTTAGGGTTTAGGGATTATGTTTTTGGGTTTTAGGTTTATGGTTTATGGTTTATGGTTTAGGGTTTATGATTTTGGGGTTAAGGTTTAGGGTTTAGGGTTAGGGCATAGAGTTTTGGAATTAGGTTTACGGTTTATTGGTTAGGATTTAGGGTATTGGATTTAGAGTTTTGGGTTTAAGGTTTAGGGTTTAGGGTTTAGGGTTTAGGCTTTAGAGTTAGGGTTCAGGGTTTAGGGTTTAGGGTTTAAGGTTGATGATTTTGGGTTTAAGGTTTAGGATTTATGTTTAGGGGTTAGGGTTTAGGGTTTTGAGTTTATGGTTTAGGTTTAGGGTTTAGCATTTAGGATTTAGGGTGTAGGGTTCATTGCTTAGGTCATAGGGTTTAGGGTTTAGTGTTTAGGGTTTAACATTTAGGGTTTAGGGTTTAGGGTTAGGGTTTAGTTTTTAGGGTTTAGGTTTAGGGGTTAGGGTTTAGGGTTTATTGCTTAGGGTTTAGCGGTTATGGTTTAGGATAAACGTTTAGGGTTTAGAGTTTACGGTATAAGTATTAAGATTTAGGGTTCAGGGTTTAGGTTTAGTGTTTAGCACTTACGGTTTAGGGTTTTTGTCTTAGGGTTTAGGGTTAAATTTAGGGTTTAGAGTTTAGTGTTTAGGGTTTAGGGTTTGGAGTTTAGGATTTAGGGTTTATGAATTAGGGTTTACGGTTTAGGTTTAGGATTAGGGTTTAGGGTTTAGGGTTTCAAATTTAGGGTTAGGGATTAGGTTTTAGAGTTTATGGCTTTGGGTTTAGGGTTTCTGGGTTAAGGTTTGGGGTTTATGATTTTAGGGTAAAGGTTTAAGGTTTAGGGTTTACGGTATAGGGATTAAGATTTAGGGTTTAGAATTAGGGTTTAGGATTTAGGGTTTAGTGTCTAGGTTTAGTGTTTAGCACTTAGGGTTTAGGGTTTAGTGTTTAGCAATTAGGGTTTAGGGTTAAATTTAGGATTTAGGGTTTAGTGTTTAGGGATAAATTTTGGGTTTAGGGTTTAGGGTTTGGAATTTAGGATTTAGGGTTTATGAATTAGGTTTTATGGTTTAGGTTTAGGATTAGGGCTTAGGGTTTAGGGTTTAGGATTTAGTGTTTGGAGTTTAGGATTTAAGGTTTAGGAATTAGGGCTTATGGTTTAGGTTTAGGATTAGGGTTTAGGGTTTAGGGTTTAGGTTTTAGTGTTTAGGGTTTAGGGTTTAGGGTGTAGGGTTTAGGTTTAGGGTTTAGCATTTAGGATTTAGGATTTAGTGTTTGTTGCTTAGGGTTTAGGGTTTAGGGTTTAGGGATTATGATTTTGGGTTTCAGGTTTATGGTTTATGGTTTATGGTTTAGGGTTTATGATTTTGGGTTTAAGGTTTAGGGTTTAGGGTTTAGGGCATAGAGTTTAGGAATTAGGTTTACGGTTTATTGGTTAGGATTTAGGGTATTGGATTTAGAGTTTTGGGTTTAGGGTTTAGGCTTTAGGGTTTAGGGTTTAGAGTTAGGGTTCAGTGTTAGGGTTTAAGGTTTATGATTTAGGTTTGAGGTTTAGGATTTAGGTTTAGGGCATAGGGTTTACGGTTTAGGGTGTAGGGTTTAGTATTTATGGTTTATGATTTATGGTTTAGGGTTTAGGTTTAGGGTTTAGGGTTAGTGTTTAGGTTTTAGGGTTTAGGATGTAGGGTTTAGGTTTAGGGTTTATGATTTTAGGCTAAAGATTTAGGGTTTAGGGTTTACATTATAGGGATTAAGATTTAGGGTTTAGGATTAGGGCTTAGGGTTTAGAGTTTAGTGTTTAGGGTTTAGGGTTTGGAGTTTAGTATTTAGGGTTTGTGAATTAGGGTTTATGGTTTAGGTTTAGGATTAGGGTTTAGGGTTTAGGGTTTCAAATTTAGGGTTAGGGATTAGGGTTTAGAGTTTACGGCTTTGGGTTTAGGGTTTCTGGGTTAGGGTTTGGGGTTTATAATTTTAGGCTAAAGGTTTAATGTTTAGGGTTTACGGGATAGGGATTAAGATTTAGGGTTTAGAATTAGGGTTTAGGGTTTAGGGTTTAGGGTTTAGGTTTAGTGTTTAGCACTTAGGGTGTAGGGTTTAGTTTTTAGGGTTAAATTTAGGGTTTAGAGTTTATTGTTTAGGGTTTAGGGGTTGGAGTTTAGGATTTAGGGTTTATGAATTAGGGTTTATGGTTTAGGTTTATGATTTTGGTTTAGTGTTTAGGTTTTCAAATTTAGGGTTAGGGATTAGGGCTTAGATTTTATGGCTTTGGGTTTAGGGTTTCTGAGTTAGCGTTTGGGGTTTATGATTTAAGGCTACAGGTTTAGGGCTTAAGGTTTACGGTATAGGGATTAAGATTTAGGGTTTAGGATTAGGGCTTAGGGTTTAGGGTTTAGGGTTTAGGTTTAGTGTTTAGCACTTAGGGTTTAGGGTTTAGTGTGTAGGTTTAAAATTTAGGGTTTAGAGTTTAGTGTTTACGGTTTAGGGTTTGGAGTTAAGGATTTAGGATTTATGAATTAGGGTTTATGGTTTAGGTTTAGGATTAGGATTTAGAGTTTAGAGTTTAGGGTTTAGGATTTAGGGTTTAAAGTTTAGGTTTATGGTTTAGTTTAGGGTTTACGATTTTAGGTTAAAGTTTAGGATTTAAGTTTTATTGTTTAGGGTTTAGGGTTTAGGGTGTAGGTTTTAGGTTTAGGGTTTAGCATTTAGGATTTAGGGTTTAGGGTTTATTGCTTAGTGTTTAGGGTTTAGGAATTATGATTTTGGGTTTAAGGTTTATGGTTTATGGTTTATGGTTTAGGGTTTAGCATTTAGGATTTAGGGTTTAGGGTTTATTGCTTAGTGTTTAGGGTTTAGGAATTATGATTTTGGGTTTAAGGTTTATGGTTTATGGTTTAGGTTTAGGGTTTAACATTTAGGATTTAGGGTTTAGGGTTAGGATTTAGGTTTTAGGGTTTAGGATGTAGGGTTTAGGTTTAGGGTTTAAGGTTTAGGGTTTATCGCTTAGGGTTTAGGGTATCTGATTTTAGGCAAAAGGTTTAGGGTTTACGATATGGGGATTAAGATTTGGGGTTTAGGATTAGGGTTTAGGGTTTAGGATTTAGGGTTTAGGTTTAGTGTTTAGAACTTAGGGTTTAGGGTTTTTGATTTTAGGGTTAAACTTAGGGTTTAGAGTTTAGTGCTTATGGTTTAGGGTTTGGAGTTTAGGATTTAGGGTTTATGAATTAGGGTTTGTTGTTTAGGTTTAGGATTAGGGTTTAGGGTTTAGAGTTTAGGGTATAGGGTTTAGGGTTTAGGATTTAGACTTTAGGGTTTAAAGTTTAGGTTTATGGTTTAGTTTAGGGTTTAGGATTTTAGGTTAAAGTTTAAGGTTGAGAGTTTAGGTTTTAGGTTTTAGTGTTTAGGGTTTATGTAGGGTTTAGGTCTAGGGTTTAGCATTTATGATTTAGGGTTTAGGGTTTAGGGTTTAGGGATTATGATTTTGGGTTTATGGTTTATGGTTTATGGTTTAGGGTTTAGGGTTTAAGGTTTATGATTTTGGGTTTAAGGTTTAGGGTTTAGTGTTTACGTTTAGGGTTTAACATTTAGGGTTTAGGGTTAGGGTTTAGGTTTTAGGGTTTAGGATGTAGGGTTTAGGTTTAGGGTTTAGGGTTTATGAATTTAAGCTAAAGGTTTAGGGTTTAGGATTTACGATATAGGGATTAAGATTTAGGGTTTAGGATTAGGGTTTAGGGTTTAGGGTTTAGGGTTTAGGCTTACTGTTTAGCACTTAGGGTTTAGGGTTTTTGTCTTAGGGTTTAGGTTTAGTGTTTAGCACTTAGGGTTTAGGGTTTTTGTCTCAGGGTTTGGGGTTTAGTGTTTAGGGTTAAATTTAGGGTTTAGGGTTTAGTATTTAGGGTTAAATTTAGGGTTTAGAGTTTAGTGTTTAGGGTATAGGGTTTGGAGTTTAGGATTTAGGGCTTAGGATTTAGAGTTTAGGGTTTAGGGTTTAGGATTTAGGGTTTACAGTTTAGGTTTATGGTTTAGTTTAGGATTTAGGATTTTAGGTTAAAGTTTAAGGTTGAGAGTTTAGGTTTTAGGTTTTAGTGTTTAGGGTTTATGTAGGGTTTAGGTTTAGGGTTTAGCATTTATGATTTAGGGTTTAGGGTTTAGGGTTTAGGGATTATGATTTTGGGTTTATGGTTTATGGTTTATGGTTTAGGGTTTAGGGTTTAAGGTTTATGATTTTGGGTTTAAGGTTTAGGGTTTATGTTTACGGTTTAGGGCATAGAGTTTATTAATTAGGTTTACGATTTGTTGGTTAGGATTTAGGGTATTGGTCTTAGGGTTTTGGGTTTATGTTTTAGGGTTTAGGGTTAGGGTTTAGGGTTTAGGGTTTAAGGTTGATGATTTTGGGTTTAAGGTTTAGGTTTAGGGTTTAGCATTTAGGATTTAGGGTGTAGGATTTATTGCTTAGGTCATAGGGTTTAGGGTTTACTGTTTAGGGTTTAACATTTAGGGTTTAGGGTTTAGGGTTAGGGTTTAGTTTTTAGGGTTTAGGTTTAGGGGTTAGGATTTAGGGTTTATTGCTTAGGGTTTAGGGGTTAGGGTTTAGGATAAATGTTTAGGGTTTAGAGTTTACGGTATAGGGATTAAGATTTAGGGTTCAGGGTTTAGGTTTAGTGTTTAGCACTTACGGTTTAGGATTTTTGTCTTAGGGTTTAGGGTTAAATTTAGGGTTAAGAGTTTAGCGTTTAGGGTTTAAGGTTTGGAGTTTAGGATTTAGGGTTTATGAATTAGGGTTTACGGTTTAGGTTTAGGATTAGGGTTTAGGGTTTAGGGTTTAGTGTTTAGGGTTTAGGGTTTAGGGTTTAAGCTTTAGGGTTTAGGGTGTAGGATTTAGTTTTAGGGTTTAGCATTTAGCATTTAGGGTTTAGGGTTTATTGCTTATGGTTTAGGGTTTAGGGTTTATCATTTAGGATTTAGGGTTTAGGGTTATTGCTTAGGTTTTAGGGTTTAGGGTTTATGATTTTGGGTTTAAGGTTTATGGTTTATGATTTATGGTTTAGGGTTTATTGTTTTGGGTTTAAGGTTTAGGGTTTAGGGCATAGAGTTTAGGAATTAGGTTTACGGCTTATTGGTTAGGATTTAGGGTATTGGATTTAGAGTTTTGGGTTTAGGGTTTAGAGTTTAGGGTTAGGGTTCAGTGTTTAGGATTTAAGGTTTACGATTTTAGGTTTGAGGTTTAGGATTTAGGTTTAGGGTTTAGGGTTTAGGGTTTAGGGTTTAGGGTTTAGGGTTTAGGGTTAGGGTTTAGTGTTTACGTTTAGTGTTTAACATTTAGGGTTTAGGGTTAGGGTTTAGGTTTTAGGGTTTAATTTTTCTTCATATAATTGTTTAAGTCTTTCTAATTCTTTTTGTAATTCTTGTATTCTAGTATCTTTTACTTCTTCTATTTGTTTAATTTCTTTTTTAGCTTGTTCTCTAATTTTTTCAATTTCTTTTTTCCTATCGATTTCGTCATTTTCTTTATTTAATCGTACCATTGTTGTTAGACTATCTTCTAATTTTGCTGATTCTTTATCTGGCATTAGGTATAATTGGGTTCCTATTTTTTTATATCTTCTTTCTAAGTTTGAATGTATTATTTTTATTTCTAGTCCATCTTGACTTTTATATATTTTTTCTTCTACAGCATATTCTTCTTTATTCATTATAAGTTATGTTGATATTTATATTCTAAGTGTTGTAATTGTAGATCTAATAAGAATATCGTTTTTCTTTGTGCTTTTATAGATTTTTGGCATACTCCTGCCCATATATTTTCTTCTAATCTATTTTGTCTAAATCTTAATTCTTGTTTTATTTCATTAATTTTTTCTAATAATTGTTCTCTATAAGTTTCATCCATTATAAAAACATTTTTTCATAATATTCTCGTTTCTTTATTATAAGATTTTGTATTTCTTTTATATTTTCTGAAATATATTCTAAGTACTCCATATCTTGGGTTCTTTGGTACGTTTTAATATTATTTATTAAAAGTTTATTTAGTAGTTCTAAATCTTCTATAGTTTGTAACCAATATGTTAAATATTCGTAGTTTATCATTAATCTGAATATAAATCATATAGTTCATCTATACTCTGGATAGTTAGTTCCTGCCAATTTTGTTCTATTAATTCCATTATCTATTCTAGTTCTATCATTTCTTCAATAATTAAAAGGTCATATGAATAGTGACTGACTCTTACTATTTACATAGTAACTTGACCTCTACTATTTACACAGTAACCGACTCTTACTATTCACATAATTGACATTTTACTATTTATGAATAGTATTTTTTGTCTTTTACTATTCATTAATAGTATCCTGTCGGTGACTCCTAATAAAAACAAACTACTTTACTTTACTTTACAAAAGAAAACAAAAAACTTTACAAAAGATAAGATTCCTACGTCTACTTTTGACTAATTACATAGGTGTCTCTGTTATATCTTTTGTTTTGTCATTTTGTCTTCATCACTGCACTCTTTGTATCTTCTTTGTGATAGTTTTATTCCAGCTGTACGGTTGGGACATTGTTATCTTCTCCGTGACATTTGGAACATTTGTGTTCTGAATATTTGCTGCTGATTGTTGTACAATATCTGGTTAATAATGCTGGTGAAATGAAATTTTTCCTGATAGCTCTTGTCGTTGGTGTATTTTCTGATTTTAGGAGGCTTAGTATCCATTGTCGTATTTCCTCCATATCTCCTTCTCTAGTTTCTCGACAGTTAGAATATATCATCGTATTATCTCGGCTATAGTAACTCCATATTGTATTGTTGTTTAGGTAATTATTTGCTAACTCCGTTAATATTGTAGCTATTCCTATAACTCTTTTGTTGGCATAAAAGTCAGGAATATCTACAATAGGTATCTCATCTTGTTTCTCTATTTTTTCTGGAATTAACATATCTCTGGTCAAACCTATCTTTATGACCTGTATAACCGGTTTTATTTCGTCATATAGTATCTCTGCAGTGGCTGTATAGAATTTAATGAAAAATAGTGTTCCTTTAGTAATTCGTTTGTAAGTTAAGAATGCTTTGTATAATTCGGGTATCTTCGATATTTCATCTCCTGTAGCTGTGTACACTGTACTAAGTAGTCCGTAGTTATAACAAGTTGTAACCAAATTTATATTAGTACACAGTAGGGCAATTAGTTTGTTGTATCCTTGTAGGTGTTGGGTAATGTAATCAGTATTTGGTTCTTTTATGTTTATAGCTCTGGGGTTTTTGTTTAAGTAAGTTTGGACTTTGTAAATATTTTCTGTATAGGTACGGGTGATGTGGTTATATGTATTTTTCTGTTGGGCTAAATTTGTTTTTATATGTAGTGGTTTGTGGAGTAGGTCTGATTTTTGTATCTTTGGTCTTTGATATGGCATATCAAAAGTTTGTTCATATTTGTATTTGTATAACTTTTTTCTTCTGTAGCTTTTTCTTTCTTTGTAACTCTGATGTACTGCGGTGTATTTAAACAAACGTTATGGGTTTTATGGAGTTTCCCAACGTCTCCTTCTAGATCTGGAATTTTAACGTCTTTCGATCGACGTAGCTCCGCATTTTAAACGTCATGCTGCTGACTGCTAGCTTGCTCTTTTAGCTTCTGTATCTCACCATCCATACTATCCACTTTTTTACAAAGTGTAGTTAGGAGGTTGAGTATTTGATCCATTGTATTTGTTTTTTCAGTATCTTTGTCTTGAGAGGTGATCTGCAATCACATTTTTGTTAGTTTTTATAATTTCAATTGTAAATGAAAAGTTTAATATATTTACTACCAGTCTTCTTATTTCTTTTGTCGTAACTAAGTCTTGTACTTTTTTGGTTATCCACCATTTTACCTGTGTATTATCTGTTCTAACAATAAATTTGTTATATACAATATATGGTTCAAAAGCTAATAAACATTTATATAAGGCAAATAATTATTTTCTATTTATTTTCCATTTTATTTGTGGGTCTGTATATGATCCGGAATAATATCTACAGTGATGTTCTATTTTTTCGTTTATGTATTTATATTTTAGTACTCCTCCGTAACTATGATCACTTGAGTCTGTTTCTACTATATAAGTAAATTGTTTATGTTCATCTGAAAAGTTTAATTTTGGTAAATCTTTACACATTATTTTTATTTTTCTGATATATTTTTTATCTTGTTCATCAAAGTAATATTCTATATCTTTCTTTAATTTTTTCTGGAATGGTTTTAAATTTTCTGCTAATTTTGGTATATATTCTCTTACTTGATTAACCAATCCTAAAAATGATTGTAATTTTTTCTTAGTATCTAATAATTCTTCAGAATTAACTATTTTTTGTACAATATGTGTTTGCATTTTTATTCCATTTTTATCTATTTGTATTCCTAGAAATTCTATTTGATTTTTCATAATTTCAGCTTTCTTTTTTGATAAGCTAATTCCTGATATTTCTATAATATGTATAAATTTTTCTAATAACTTTAGATGTTCTTCTTTTGTTCGTGAATATAATAGTATGTCATCTATATATACTACACAATTTTCTAGTTGATTAAAATATATATCCATAAAGTGTTGATATCTACCTGGTGCATTTTTATATCCAAATGGTAAAATATTCCATTCGTAAAATCCTTGTGGTACGGTAAATGCTGTTAAATGTTTAGATTCTTATTCTAGTTTTAGGTGGTAAAATCCTGATTTACAATCAAATTTGCTAAAGTAATTATATCCTTGTATTTGTCTTACTTTTAATATTTTATTAGGTATAGGGTAATTATATGTTTTGATTTTTGCGTTTAGATTTCTATAATCAATAACCATTCTACTTTTCCCTATTTTTTGCTCACTATGTTTATTTACTATGAATGCTGGACTATTATGTTTGCTATTGCTTTCTTGTATATACTTATTTTCTAATAATTCATTTATATGCATTTTAAATTCTGATTGGTCTTCAAAATTATATTTTAATGGTTTTTGTGTTATTATACTATTTTCATCTATTAGTTCAATTTTTACTTTTGTTTTGTGTTTATCCAATCCTTGTAATGGGTTTTCGTTATATAATGAGTTTAATTTATCATTTATTACTTGTATTTTATCTATTGTGAATATTATAATTTCTATTTTATGATCATTAGTTGTTATATTTTCTAATTTTTGGGTAATTTTTTCACTTCCTTTTATCCATGGTGTATTTTTTCTGATTTTATTACTAACTCTTTTTGCTCCTATTTTGTGATTACATATGGTAGTGAACCACCAATGCGTTTTTGTTATAGTATGTGGATATAGTTTTTCTAAAAAAGACATTCCTAATAATATATCTTTATTTGTAAATTCATAACTATAGATCTCTTCGATTACTAATATTTTATCCCATATTTGTGTTTTTATATTTTTAGCTTTATGTGTTATCATGCTTCCTTCATTATTAAATCCTGTTACTATTAATGGTGTTTTTAATTTTTCCCATTTACTATCTGGTAGACAATTATGTTTACACATATTTGCTTCTGCTCCTGTGTCTATCATAGGTGTGTAATATCTATTATAGTATCCTTCTATAATTATTTTTGCTAAAATGTATATTTTTGTCATATTAAGATGTTGTTATCATATAATCGTTCTTTTAATAATTACTTTCTTATTTTCATAAGTTATTGTTAGTTGTTTATCATCTATATTATATGGTTTAACTGTTTCTAGCCATTTTATTCCTAAAGTAATATTATTATTTCCTTGATGTATTTTAAATTTAATTTTTATTGGTATTCCTCCAATAATTAGTTCTTGTTCAGTAGTTTCTTCTATGTTTACTAAAGCTCTAGGTAATTCTGTGTTTATATTTTCTGCTGTAATTATTTCATGTTCTTTGACTAGTTCTCTTATAATTTGGTTTTCTATTTATCCTGTATTTATAGTTATTAAATATTTTCTTTGGTCTAATATTCCTGTAATATAATATTGATATGTTTGTATTTCATCTTTCCTTTGCTCTAATGATTTAGTTATTAAGTCACAATCTAATCTTCTAGATGTGGTATGTATTAAATCGCAATCTAATCTTCTAGATGTACTAGTTCTTGATGATGAAGGTGTATCGTAACTTAATCTTTTAGATGTACTTAATCTTTCTTTTACTATCTCTAAATCTTCTTCAATATCTATTTCTTTATAACTGTAATCATTATTATCTATTACTGTAATTATTTTATCAAATGGATTTTCTATTTTGATTTTTTGAATCTTATTTTTTGCTGTTATTTTATGCTTTGTAGTTAATACATATAAATTTTTACATCTTGCTGTGAATATTTTACTTCCTGGTGTTAATTCTATGCCTGTCATTTTCCAATATAGTACTAGTGATTTATCTATGTTCTTGTCTTCTATTGCTACTGAATAGTTTGCACTTATAATGAATTTAAATTTTTGATATATTAAATTTCCTCTAACTGCACTTATTATACTTTTTTCTATAGGTTGGATTATTCTATCATCTGCTAAATATAGTTCTATAGGTGTATCTATTCCTTCTCTAAAACATGTCTTTATTAATATTTTTGTTGCTCCTAAATGTACATATTTTATTGGATTTTTTGATTTCAATTCTTGGATTTCTTTATTAATTATTTTTTTTTATTTATGATAGGTATTTTAGCTTTACCTTTAATATATTTACAATCTATTACATGTTCTTTTTGGCTTACTACATAATATTCATCGTGTTGTAATTTGAATAAGTTTTTTAATCTAGGTACTTCTAATATTTTATCTATGCTTAAGTCTAATTCTTTTCCTTTTATTTGTTCAAACATATTATTGTCAAATATTATTTTTTGTTCTGTATATTCATTATCTTGATATTCTTCTTTACTTATTATTTTTATATCGCTTTCAGTCATAATCAGAAGTTGTCTCTATTTCATCTTCTAATTCAATATCTGTAAATTCGTATATGCTATCTTCATTTTCTAATTCATAATCTAAACAATCTATCTGTTTATATTTATCGTTTTCTATTATTACCTCTGTTATTTATTTTTTCTTTAAATCTTTTGGTAATTTACAGTCTCTAGCTAAATGTCCTAGTTTTTCACAATTATAACATTTACATTATGTTATATTTTTCTTAACTCTATGTGGTCTTTTGTGTTTATAATTTTTTATATAATATCTTTTTCTTGGAATTTTATTCTTATATTTTGTTTTGAAGCGTTTATACTTTTTTATCCTTTTCTTTTTATATGAATTTTTAAATCCGAATTGGGGTGCTAACTTGCTTGTACAATATTCTAAGTTTTTCACTAATATTTTTTCTAGTTTTATTTCTTCTTTATGCTTTTCACATAGTTTCATAAACCATTTTTGCAAGAATTTTATTCTAGCTCCTAGTGTATCTACTGTATTTGATTCTTCCCAATCTTTTATTATTTTTGAACTAAATGGTTCTGGTAATTTTGTGTAATATAATTTTCTTATTTCACTACTTTCATCATTTGTATATATTCCTTTATAGTAATATTCTCTAAATGCACATGTATATTCATCTATATAACTCATTTTACATATTGCTAATTTATTCATTAAATTTCTGTTTATTATTTTATCTTTCTGTTGTTCTTCTATTTCTATTGTCATACTTCCAAATTCATTTCTAATTGATATTTCATATTTGTTTAATATATCTGTTGCTGATGTTGCTATTTCATTATTAGATTTCGTATTATTCCTTAGTGTTGCTAAGCTTGCTGGTGTTAAATTTTGTAACCATATTTTTACTGTTCCTATAAGTGTTCTTTCTATATATCCTGGGGCATCTATTATTGATATTTTGTTGTCTATTAATTGTTTTGATATATAGCCTATCCATAATTGAACTGTCTTATTTGTATCTGCTACACAGTCTAAATCTAAGAAATTATTTTGATCCGTAGTTTGCCTGGGTATCCAATTTTTATTCAATCTTTTATCCCATAAAACTTTAAGATATGGTTACAAAATTTAACACCAGCAAGCTTAGCAACACTAAGGAATAATACGAAATCTAATAATGAAATAGCAACATCAGCAATAGATATATTAAACAAATATGAAATATCAATTAGAAATGAATTTGGAAGTATGACAACAGAAATAGAAGAACAATAGAAAGATAAAATAATAAACAGAAATTTAATGAATAAATTAGCAATATGTAAAATGAGTTATATAGATGAATATACATGTGCATTTAGAGAATATTACTATAAAGGAATATATACAAATGATGAAAGTAGTGAAATAAGAAAATTATATTACACAAAATTACCAGAACCATTTAGTTCAAAAATAATAAAAGATTGGGAAGAATCAAATACAGTAGATACACTAGGAGCTAGAATAAAATTCTTGCAACAATGGTTTATGAAACTATGTGAAAAGCATAAAGAAGAAATAAAACTAGAAAAAATATTAGTGAAAAACTTAGAATATTGTACAAGCAAGTTAGCACCCCAATTCGGATGTAAAAATCCATATAAAAAGAAAAGGATAAAAAAGTATAAACGCTTCAAAACAAAATATAAGAATAAAATTCCAAGAAAAAGATATTATATAAAAAATTATAAACACAAAAGATCACATAGAGTTAAGAAAAATATAACAGAATGTAAATGTTATAATTGTGGAAAACTAGGACATTTAGCTAGAGACTGTAAATTACCAAAAGATTTAAAGAAAAAACAAATAACAGAGGTAATAATAGAAAACGATAAATATAAACAGATAGATTATTTAGATTATGAATTAGAAAATGAAGATAGCATATACGAATTTACAGATATTGAATTAGAAGATGAAATAGAGACAAACGATTATGACTGAAAGCGATATAAAAATAATAAGTAAAGAAGAATATCAAGATAATGAATATACAGAACAAAAAATAATATTTGACAATAATATGTTTGAACAAATAAAAGGAAAAGAATTAGACTTAAGCATAGATAAGATATTAGAAGTACCTAGATTAAAAAACTTATTCAAATTACAACACGATGAATATTATGTAGTAAGCCAAAAAGAACATGTAATAGATTGTAAATATATTAAAGGTAAAGCTAAAATACCTATCATAAATAAAAAAAATAATTAATAAAGAAATCCAAGAATTGAAATAAAAAAATCCAATAAAATATGTACATTTAGGAGCAACAGAAATATTAATAAAGGCATGTTTTAGAGAAGGAATAGATGCACCTATAGAACTATATTTAGCAGATGATAGAATAATCCAACCTATAGAAAAAAGTATAATAAGTGCAGTTAGAGGAAATTTAATATATCAAAAATTTAAATTTATTATAAGTGCAAACTATTCAGTAGCAATAGAAGACAAGAACATAGATAAATCACTAGTACTATATTGGAAAATGACAGTATAGAATTAGCACTGTGAAGTAAAATATTCACAAGAAGATGTAAAAATTTATATGTATTAACTACAAAGCATAAAATAACAAAAAAAAATAAGATTCAAAAATCAAAATAGAAAATCCATTTGATAAAATAATTACAGTAATAGATAATAATGATTACAGTTATAAAGAAATAGATATTGAAGAAGATTTAGAGATAGTAAAAGAAAGATTAAGTACATCTAAAAGATTAAGTTACGATACACCTTCATCATCAAGAACTAGTACATCTAGAAGATTAGATTGCGATTTAATACATACCACATCTAGAAGATTAGATTGTGACTTAATAACTAAATCATTAGAGCAAAGGAAAGATGAAATACAAACATATCAATATTATATTACAGGAATATTAGACCAAAGAAAATATTTAATAACTATAAATACAGGACAAATAGAAAACCAAATTATAAGAGAACTAGTCAAAGAACATGAAATAATTACAGCAGAAAATATAAACACAGAATTACCTAGAGCTTTAGTAAACATAGAAGAAACTACTGAACAAGAACTAATTATTGGAGGAATACCAATAAAAATTAAATTTAAAATACATCAAGAAAATAATAATATTACTTTAGGAATAAAATGGCTAGAAACAGTTAAACCATATAATATAGATGATAAACAACTAACAATAACTTATGAAAATAAGAAAGTAATTATTAAAAGAACGATTATATGATAACAACATCTTAATATGACAAAAATATACATTTTAGCAAAAATAATTATAGAAGGATACTATAACAGATATTACACACCTATGATAGACACAGGAGCAGAAGCAAATATGTGTAAACATAATTGTCTACCAGATAGTAAATGGGAAAAATTAAAAACACCATTAATAGTAACAGGATTTAATAATGAAGGAAGCATGATAACACATAAAGCTAAAAATATAAAAACACAAATATGGGATAAAATATTAGTAATCGAAGAGATCTATAGTTATGAATTTACAAATAAAGATATATTATTAGGAATGCCTTTTTTAGAAAAACTATATCCACATACTATAACAAAAACGCATTGGTGGTTCACTACCATATGTAATCACAAAATAGGAGCAAAAAGAGTTAGTAATAAAATCAGAAAAAATACACCATGGATAAAAGGAAGTGAAAAAATTACCCAAAAATTAGAAAATATAACAACTAATGATCATAAAATAGAAATTATAATATTCACAGTAGATAAAATACAAGCAATAAATGATAAATTAAACTCATTATATAACAAAAACCCATTACAAGGATGGGATAAACACAAAACAAAAGTAAAAATTGAACTAATAGATGAAAATAGTATAATAACATAAAAACCATTAAAATATAATTTTGAAGACCAATCAGAATTTAAAATGCATATAAATAAATTATTAGAAAATAAGTATATACAAGAAAGCAATAGCAAACATAATAGTCCAGCATTCATAGTAAATAAACATAGTGAGCAAAAAAGAGGAAAAAGTAGAATGGTTATTGATTATAGAAATCTAAACGCAAAAACCAAAACATATAATTACCCTATACCTAATAAAATATTAAAAGTAAGACAAATACAAGGATATAATTACTTTAGCAAATTTGATTGTAAATCAGAATTTTACCACCTAAAACTAAAATAAGAATCTAAACATTTAACAGCATTTACCGTACCACAAGAATTTTACGAATGAAATATTTTATCATTTGGATATAAAAACGCACCAGGTAGATATCAACACTTTATGGATATATATTTTAATCAACTAGAAAATTGTGTAGTATATATAGATGACATACTATTATATTCACGAACAAAAGAAGAACATCTAAAGTTATTAGAAAAATTTATATATATTATAGAAATATCAGGAATTAGCTTATCAAAAAAGAAAGCTGAAATTATGAAAAATCAAATAGAATTTCTAGGAATACAAATAGATAAAAATGGAATAAAAATGCAAACACATATTGTACAAAAAATAGTTAATTCTGAAGAATTATTAGATACTAAGAAAAAATTACAATCATTTTTAGGATTGGTTAATCAAGTAAGAGAATATATACCAAAATTAGCAGAAAATTTAAAACCATTACAGAAAAAATTAAAGAAAGATATAGAATATTACTTTGATGAACAAGATAAAAAACATATCCGAAAAATAAAAATAATGTGTAAAGATTTACCAAAATTAAACTTTCCAGATGAACATAAACAATTTACTTATATAGTAGAAACAGACTCAAGTGATCATAGTTACGGAGGAGTACTAAAATATAAATACATAAACGAAAAAATAGAACATCACTGTAGATATTATTCCGGATCATATACAGACCCACAAATAAAATGGAAAATAAATAGAAAAGAATTATTTGCCTTATATAAATATTTATTAGCTTTTGAACCATATATTGTATATAACAAATTTATTGTTAGAACAGATAATACACAGGTAAAATGGTGGATAACCAAAAAAGTACAAGACTCAGTTACGACAAAAGAAATAAGAAGACTGGTAGTAAATATATTAAACTTTTCATTTACAATTGAAATTATAAAAACTAACAAAAATGTGATTGCAGATCACCTCTCAAGACAAAGATATCAAAAACAAATACAATGGATCAAATACTCAACCTCCTAACTACACTTTGTAAAAAAGTGGATAGTATGGATGGTGAGATACAGAAGCTAAAAGAGCAAGCTAGCAGTCAGCAGCATGACGTTTAAAATGCGGAGCTACGTCGATCGGAAGACGTTAAAATTCCAGCTCTAGAAGGAGACGTTGGGAAACTCCATAAAACCCATAACGTTTGTTTAAATACAGCTGCAGGTACATCAGGAGTTACAAAGAAAGAAAAAGCTACAGAAGAAAAAAGTTATACAAATACAAATATGAACAAACTTTTTGATAAGCCATATACAGCACCAAAGATACAAAAATCTGTACCTACTCCACAAACCACTACATATAAAAACAGCCTAGCCCAACAGAAAAATACATATAACCACATCACGCGTACCTATACAGAAAATATTTACAAAGTCCAAACTTACTTAAACAAAAATCCCAGAGCTATAAACATAAAAGAACCAAATACTGATTACATTACCCAACACCTACAAGGATACAACAAACTAATTGCCCTACCAGGTACTAATATAAAGTTGGTTACAACTTGTTATAACTACGGACTACTTAGTACAGTGTACACAGCTACAGGAGATGAAATATCGAAGATACCCGAATTATACAAAGCATTCTTAACTTACAAACGAATTACTAAAGGAACACTATTTTTCATTAAATTCTATACATCCATTGCAGAGATACTATATGACGAAATAAAACCGGTTATACAGGTCATAAAGATAGGTTTGACCAGAGATATGTTAATTCCAGAAAAAATAGAGAAACAAGATGAGATACCTATTGTAGATATTCCTGACTTTTATGCCAACAAAAGAGTTATAGGAATAGCTACAATATTAACGGAGTTAGCAAATAATTACCTAAACAACAATACAATATGGAGTTACTATAGCCGAGATAATACGATGATATATTCTAACTGTCGAGAAACTAGAGAAGGAGATATGGAGGAAATACGACAATGGATACTAAGCCTCCTAAAATCAGAAAATACACCAACGACAAGAGCTATCAGGAAAAATTTCATTTCACCAGCATTATTAACCAGATATTGTACAACAATCAGCAGCAAATATTCAGAACACAAATGTTCCAAATGTCACGGAGAAGATAACAATGTCCCAACCGTACAGCTGGAATAAAACTATCACAAAGAAGATACAAAAGAGCCGGCAGACTGATGAAGACAGCCGACAAAACAAAAGATATAACAGAGACACCTATGTAATTAGTCAAAAGTAGACGTAGGAATCTTATCTTTTGTAAAGTTTTTTGTTTTCTTTTGTAAAGTAAAGTAAAGTAGTTTGTTTTTATTAGGAGTCACCGACAGGATACTATTAATGAATAGTAAAAGACAAAAAATACTATTCATAAATAGTAAAATGTCAATTATGTGAATAGTAAGAGTCGGTTACTGTGTAAATAGTAGAGGTCAGGTTACTATGTAAATAGTAAGAGTCAGTCACTATTCATGATACTGTTCATGAATAGTAGCCATGTAAATTTTGTATATATATATGAATTAGGAGAAGGGGAGAATCATCCTCATCCCTCATCTCCCACTTCATAAAAAATCTCTCAAATTCCGCTACCCCCCCACATTCAGCAGCTGGTCCGGATGGAATGAATGGGAACTTTTTCCAAAAGTGTTGGCATATAATCAAGCAAGATCTCCTGGATGTCATCCAAACTTTCTTTTGTGGGCAAATGATTCCTAAATACTTCTCTCATTCTTGCATTGTTCTCTTGCCTAAAGTGAGCAATCCCACTAAACTGAAGGAGTTCAGACCTATCAGTTTGAGTAACTTCATCAGCAAGATTATTTCTAAACTTTTAAGTACTAGACTAGGTCCCATCTTACCTGATTTGATATCCCCCAACCAATCAGGATTTGTGAAAGGCAGAAGTATTTCTGGAAACATCATGATGGCCCAAGAAATAATTCATCAAATCAAAAAACCTAACATTGGGAGCAATGTAATTATCAAACTTGATATGGCCAAAGCATATAACAGGGTACAATGGTCATATACCTGCCTGGTACTGAGAAAGATGGGGTTTTGTGAGGGCTTCATTGACATGGTTTGGAGAATTATGGCTAATAACTGGTATTCTATTATTATCAATGGTAAGAGGTATGGTTTCTTCAAATCTACTAGAGGACTCAAACAAGGAGACCCCCTCTCCCCTGCCCTATTTATTTTAGGAGCAGAGGTATTATCTAGATCTCTTAACAGACTCCACAACCACCCTGATTATCATGGATTCTTCAGGAAAAAAGAGGCCCACAGGTGAATCACTTGAGCTTTGCAGATGATATTATAATTTTCACTTCTGGGAGACAAAAAACTTTACAGCTGGTTATGCAAACATTGAATGATTATGAGGAAACATCAGGCCAGTTGGTAAACAAAGACAAAAGTCATTTCATGATCCATTCTAGTACTTTCAGCAATACTAGAAATAGAATAAAAAAGGCTACAAAGTTCTGAGTAAAGAAGGTATTATTACCTATCTGGGATGCCCTTTATTTGTTGGCAGGCCCAGGATTATATACTTTTCTGATCTCATTAACAAGGTCCTCACCAGAATCACAGGCTGGCAGACTAAGATTCTAAGTTATGGAGGTAAAGCTATCTTAATTAAGCATGTATTACAATCCCTCCCCATTCATTTATTATCTGCAGTTACCCCTCCTGTTACAGTTCTCAAACAGATACAGGGCATTATAGCCGACTTCTTCTGGGGATGGAGAAATGATAAGAAGAAATATCACTGGTCGTCATGGAAAAATCTTAGCTTTCCAGTTGAAGAAGGAGGCATAGGGGTAAGAAATCTTATAGATGTTTGCAGGGCTTTTCAATACAAACAATGGTGGGTGTTTAGAGCCAAACAAACCCTCTGGGGGGAATTCCTTAAAGCTAAATATTGCCAGAGGTCTAATCCTGTCAGTAAGAAGTGGGATACAGGAGAATCCCTCACTTGGAAACATCTTATGCACAACAAACTGAAAGTGGAAGAGAACATCCAGTGGAAACTGAACAATGGTAACTGCTCCTTTTGGTGGGATAATTGGCTGGGAGTTGGACCTCTAGCTGGTTTCTCTAGAAGAAGCAACAGGCTCAACAACAAGAAGGTTGCAGACTTTTGGTTGAATGGACAATGGAACCACAGCATGCTGATCCAACAAGCACCTAGCTGCCAGATTCCTAACATCCTAGCAACTAAAATTCCTATCTAGCAAGACACACCTGATCAAGCTATCTGGAAACTAACTAAGGATGGGAAGTTCAATTGCTCCTCAGCTTGGAATGACATCAGAGACAAGAGGGAAAAAACTAAGTTCAATTCATTAATTTGGCATAGGAGTATACCTTTTAAATCTTCCTTTCTCTTATGGAGAGCATTGAGAGGCAAATTACCTACTAATGATAAACTAACCAGTTTTGGCAATGAGCCAGTTAAGTGTTTTTGTTGTAACAGGCCAGGTATGGATAGCATATCTCACATCTTCAACAAAGGCCAGTTTGCAGTATATGTGTGGAGCAGCTTTGCAGTAACTGTTGGAATTATCACAGATCATACATCGCTGCCCAGATTAATCAGTCAATGGTGGTCAGCTAAGTACAACAATGATGCTCACAAGCTGTTATTGCAGGCAACACCAATAATCATCTGTTGGAATCTGTGGAAAAATAGATGTGCTAGCAAATATGGGGGCAAACAATCAAACATGGGAAGGGTCAAATATGCAATATACAAGGACAGCTACAAAATCATGAGTACAACTTTTCCACACATCCAATGGCCTTCAAATTGGAAGGAATTAATCTTAATGGGGGAAAGATGCATTCATGATACAAAGGTGACAATAGTCAGGTGGCAGAAACCTCCAGACCTGTGGGTAAAACTCAACACTGACGGCAGTGCTCTGAGCAATCCAGGCAAAATAGGAGCAGGAGGCATGCTGAGGGATCACAAAGGAAGAATGATGCTAGCATTTGCAAACCCTTTGGGGGAGGGAACCAACAATCAAGCTGAAATAGAAGCAGCCATTTTTGGCCTGTCTTGGTCACTGGAAATAGGCTGCAAGAACATCATCCTGGAGGTAGATTCACAACTGTAAGTCAACTGGATAATGAACAAAAATCAACACCCCTGGAACATTGATACGCAGCTAAGGAAACTGCAGAGGCTAATTGATCAGACAGAACAG
Organism: Solanum pinnatisectum; assembly: GCA_035578085.1. Classification (NCBI taxonomy): domain Eukaryota; kingdom Viridiplantae; phylum Streptophyta; class Magnoliopsida; order Solanales; family Solanaceae; genus Solanum; species Solanum pinnatisectum. The sequence goes on from JAWPEI010000115.1 coordinate 64,063, forward strand.
TTCAAATGTAAGCATATCTACAGGGAGGCTAACTATGTTGCTGACTCGTTATCAAAACATAGTCATAAAATTCCTAGCTCCCAAATATACTTCACCAGTCAACAATTACCAAGAGAAACAAAGGCGTACCACCAATTAGACAAGCAAGATGTAGCAAGCTTTAGAAGAAGGAAAGTGAAGAGAATTAAGGAACCACCTTGAGAAGTCATTACTAAGAAGACCTACGAAGGAACTAAATTCCTTCAGGCCTTCTTGTGGTGACCTCCCTGTCATCATTTAGAGTCTCTCCCTTGTTTAGGATAGATTTATTTCCTGAGATGTAAGGGGAGAGTCTCCCTCATTTATGATTTCCTAGAATCTCTGTATCGAGAGGAGTCCTCTCAAATAGGTACTTAGGTGATAGGTTCCTTTTGTTATTGGAGAAAGATTTGGAGAACCTACTAGTTTAACCTAGTAGACTACCAAGTATTTCCCCAACTTACATGAGGAGGTAAAGTTTATGCCCCCCTCCGTTTGTATTTGAATTTTATTTATGCTAAGGCCTGGGGATGTTGCTAAGCCCCTGACCCCTCCAAGGGTAGGTTAAAAAAAAAAAAAAAACCCTAATCCTAAACCCTAAATCTTAATCCCTATATCGTAAACCCTAAACCTTTAGCCTAAAATCAGAAACCCTAAACCCTAAGCGATAAACCCTGAACCCTAAACCCTAAGCAATAAACCCTAAACCCAAAATCGTAAATGCTAAACCCTAAACCTAAACCCTTCACCATGCACCCTAACCCTAAACCCTAAACACTTAAACCTAAAACCTAAACTCACAACCCTAAACTTTAACCTAAAATCCTAAACCCTAAACTAAACTATAAACCTAAACCCTAAACCCTAAACCCAAATCCTAAACCCTAAATTTTAATCCCTATACCGTAAACTCTAAACCCTAAACCTTTAGCCTAAAATCATAAACCCTAAACCCTACACCCTAAACCCTAAATCCTAAACCCTAAACCCTACACCCTAAACCCTAAGCAATAAACCCTAAACCCTAAATCGTAAATGCTAAACCCTAAACCTAAACCCAACACCCTGCACCCTAAACCCTAAACCCTAAACACTTAAACCTAAAACCTAAACTCACAACCCTAAACTTTAACCTAAAATCCTAAACCCTAAACTAAACTATAAACCTAAACTGTAAACCCTAAATCCTAAACCCTAAACCGTAAACACTAAACCCTAAACCCTAATCCTAAAACTAAACCAAAGACCCTAATTCATTAACCCTAAATCCTAAACTCCAAATCCTCAACCCTAAACACTAAACTCTCAACCCTAAATTTAACCCTAAACACTAAACCCTAAACCCTAAGACAAAAACCCTAAACCCTAAGTGCTAAATAGTAAGCCTAAACCCTAAACCCTAATCCTAAACCTTAAATCTTAATCCCTATATCGTAAACCCTAAACCCTAAACCTTTAGCTTAAAATCATAAACCCTAAACCTTAAGCGATAAATCCTAAACCCTAAACCCTAAACCTAAACCCTACATCCTAAACCCTAAAACCTAAACCCTAACCCTAAACCCTAAACCCTAAATGTTAAACCCTAAACCTAAACACTAAACCCTAAATCTTAAACCCTAAACCCAAAACCATAAATCGTAAACCCTAAATACTAAACCCCATGCCCTAAACCCTAAACATAAATCCTAAACCTCAAACCTAAATCATAAACCTTAAACCCTAAACATTGAACCCTAAACCCTAAACCCTTAACCCAAAACCCTAAATCCAATAACCTAAATTTTAACCAATAAACCGTAAACCTAATTCGTAAACTCTAAACCCTAAACCCTAAACCCTAAACCTTAAAACCAAAACCCCAAACCCTAAATCCTAAACCCTAAACCCTAAAACCTAAACAATAAACCCTAAACCCTAAATCCTAAATGATAAACCCTAAACCCTAAACCTTAAACCCTAAGTAATAAACCCTAAACCCTAAATGCTAAATGCTAAACCCTAAACCTAAATCCTACACCCTAAACCCTAAAGCTTAAAGCCTAAACCCTAACCCTAAACCCTAAACTCTAAACCCTAAACTTTAACCTAAAATCCTAAACCATAAACTAAAGCATAAACCTAAACTTTAAACCCTAAATCCTAAACCCTAAACCCTAAAGTCTAAATCCTAAAACCTAAAGCCTAAACTCTAAATCCTAAACCCTAAACCCTAATCCTAAACCTAAACCATAAACCCTAATTCATAAACCCTAAATCCTAAACTCCAAACCCTAAACCCTAAACACTAAACTCTAAACCCTAAGTTTAACCCTAAAATCATAAACCCTAAACCCTAAGTGCTAAACACTAAACCTAAACCCTAAACCTTAATCCTACACCCTAAATCTTAATCCCTATACTGTAAACCCAAAACCTTTAGCCTAAAATTAGAAACCCCAAACCCTAAGTGCTAAACACTAAACCTAAACCCTAAACCTTAATCCTACACCCTAAATCTTAATCCCTATACTGTAAACCCAAAACCTTTAGCCTAAAATTAGAAACCCCAAACCCTAAGCGATAAACCCTAAACCCTAAACCCTAAACCTAAACCCTACATCCTAAACCCTAAAACCTAAACCATAACCCTAAACCCTAAACCCTAAATGTTAAACCCTAAGCCCTAAACCTTTAGCATAAAATCATAAACCCTAAACCCTAAGCGATAAACCCTGAACCCTAAAACCTAAACCCTAACCCTAAACCCTAAAGCCTAAATGTTAAACCCTAAACCTAAACCCTAAACCCTAAACCCTAAACCCTAAACCTAAACCCTAAACCATAAATCGTAAACCCTAAATATTAAAGCCTACACCCTAAACCCTAAACCCTAAACCTAAATCCTAAACCTCAAACCTAAATCATAAACCTTAAACCCTAAATACTGAACCCTAAACCCTAAACCCTAAATCCAATACCTTAAATCCTAACCAATAAACCGTAAACCTAATTCCTAAACTATAAACCCTAAACCCTAAACCCTAAACCTTAAACCCAAAATCATAAACCCTAAACCCTAAACCCTAAACCCTAAACCCTAAAACCTAAGCAAGTGAATACCTAAAAAATCTCTCACTCTAAAATCTTCTCTCAAGGAATAGGCCATAACGACTACATTTCCCAACTCTGCACGCACTGCCGAAATGGCGTGTGAGCCACCGGCAGAGCTTCCCAGGCCACCGGATGAAGCTCAAATGGAGCACCGGAGTGTCAGCAACAAAACCCACCCGGCCACTCTCTCTAATTCATCCTACAGCTCCACAAATTCGCAGAACACTGATGCGATCAAAACTGCGATTTCGGTTCAAGTACTAGAAGGGACGAGTAAAATTATTTCCCCAGGATCTGGTGTGTCGATTCCTGGAAAACAAATTACAGATATGGATTTGCCTAGTCATGATGCACAACATAGTAAAAACCCAGTTGATTCTACCATCCCAATTGATAGAAATCAAGAGACGGCTGTCGCGAGAACTGCAACTGAATCACTGGTATTGCGCCACCAATTTCAAGCTGCTTCGAGCCAATTTCGAGAAGATTCAGTTACTGGGGTTTACTCCCTTGTTGTTGAGGTTCAACATACAGAAATCTTAGGCAAAACGAATGGTGGAATCGCCGGTGGGGAGAATTCCGGTGAAGCTCGAACTGGAAATGTCGGAGTTAATGCAAGAATTGGAAAGGTTAATTGTTCCAATCCACTGGATACTAGTATCTTAGTCGTCTCCGGCAGCTGGAATAGAGGAAACATAGACAAAAATCAGACAGATTTACTAGCTGAACTGGGGATGAACTTGAACAATGCAACAAGTCGAGATGATACAAACATTGACATAGATGCATCAGTCCCAGTTCCAACTGCAGGACATAGCAGTCAAATGGATGTAGTTCATCTAGTGGAGACAACAACAATTCATGAGGAAGCTGATTTGAGGGAATTGGAATGATCAACATGCCAAAGATCAGCACACTAGGATTCGATCACTAGAAAACTTATCCGAAGAGACTCAGTCTTCGAATTTTTCCTTTGGAATTAAGGACAATTCTATGAACATAACTCCTACTCCTATTTCTTGTGTGATGCAGGATACAATCAAGGACAAGAATAAGGAGCTTTCTGGACATGATCAACAGCAACGGATTGAGCAAACATGGCACAACCAGCAAGCTAAGGGTAAGGAAGTGCAAACAGGTCAGTCACTGAACAAATCCGTTATGCAAAATTCTGAAGCTAACACTGAGGCTCATTTACACAATGTGGTAAATGAGCAAATCAGTAGAGTTATTGAATCCTCCAAACAGGTTAGTAATCACAGTCACAAACACAAAGAAGGATTGAAGGAACAGATTAATGAGACAAATCAGCAGGGAGAAACAAGTAGATTTCAATAGGACAGTAATAGAGTTCACAATGATTATCAAAACAACTTTCCTAGGATCTCCAATAACTATACTAGGTATGATCCTAATCTGCTGCGTAATAAAAAAGGAGAAAACCATGTTAATAACAATTTAGCTCAGAACAATGGGAAACAATCGAATAGCCAACAGCACGGGCAGGATCAGAACAATTCTAAACAGGAAACAGTCCCTGAACCTGCTCCTTTCACTATAGTTCAATCCTTTGCTGCTCGTCTAAGATATAATCAGTCCAAGAATGAAATAACTATCACTTTGGATAGCTCTTTACACACCACAAGACAAGGACTGCCTGCTGTGCTCTTAGATGAGAATGATTATAATGTTAAATTGGCTGAAAGCTGCAAGCACACCTTAGTAGGCAAATTCACCAACACCATGCCTAAAATGGAGATTATTAGGAATAGTTTCACACTTCAAACCCAACTTACAGGAGGGGTGAAAATAACTCATTTCAATGCTAGACATGTGTATATTGATCTTGATAATGAGTTTGATTATGTTACGGTTTGGACTAAACAAAGGATAAGCATTGAAGGTCAATTAATGAGAATTCAAGCGTGGACTCCTAATTTTACACCTGAAGAAGAGACCCCTATAGTTCCTGTATGGGTAGCCTTACCAGAACTCCCATGGCACTGCTACAATAAGGTCCTTTTGACAACTGTTCTGAGCTCCATTGGCAAAGTTTTGTACCTTGATTCACCTTCCTCTCAAAATACTAGAGCGTATGGCGTGGTAAAAATTCAAACTGATCTTACCAAGGAAAGACCTCCACATATTTGGATGGGATTCAAGAACTCTGACCCCAACAAAGGGAGGTGGCAAAGAATTCAATATGAAGGAATTCCTGATTATTGTATGTACTGTAAGCATCAGGGACATATGGATAATGTTTGTACTATCAAGAGAAGGGATGATGAATTCAAAAGAAGAAAGGAAAAGGAAGCTGAAAAAAGGAACAAGAACAGGTCTGAGCAAGAGCCAAACTTACAAGTACAACACAATGGTAAATCACAGATAAACAACAGCTCTCCAGTTCACCCACAGATGTCCCCCATGAGACAATACAGACATAATGAAATACAAGGACAGGTTTAAGAAAGCAACCAGGTTCCAGGTCAACAACAAGACTCAAATCTGCATCAACACAATCAACAAGGACAAGAGATCAGTAGCCAAGAAGAACACTGGCAGACTCAGAAAAAGAAGCAAAGCAGGAATCAGGAACAATTCAACAACAAGACTGTACTGTGTCACCTCAGCACAAAAGCACAAAGGAAAACAACCAACAGGAACCAGCAATACCAGGTATTTTAACTACAATTCATACTCATAATAACTATACTAATTTAGAACTGTAGGAACCAGAAGAAATGAGCAATGCCGAGGAAGGTAACAAGAACAGGACTACAGGTCAGGAAAGCCTCCCAATACAAGGGTCAAACAAGGGCCCATCCACAATAAATCCTCAAAATACTATAATTATGCAGAGTGAACAAGTTACAGTCACCAAAGATAACACAAACTCAGGTATTGACTCTATGCTCCCATTCCCCAAGCCCCTTGATATCATTGCTAGTACTGTTGATGAGGAAGCTGTTGGAGGTATGGATGGGAGGGTACAGGTGGTACACACTAATCTGCAGGATGGGGCATCCAAAGGGGGGTGACTCATATTCTGCATGAGGTTGTGGATAGAGACCATAGGAGAGACTCTAGAGCCCCTGTTACCCCTACCTTAAATCAGGAGACAACTGGACAACAAGATCTTCAGGAAGGAAATGATGGGTATACAGCTACAGGAAAACAGAAAGCCAGGCTCAATAATAAATCTGGAGGAAGGCTGAGCAAAAAGAAAAGGGATGCAATTAAAAAGAGGCAACAGAAAGAGCAAGAACATGGGACAAAAAGTAATGATCAACAACAAGGTGAACAGGTTACCAACAAAGTCAAGAAAGATAGGCCAATACAAGATGATTATGGAGCTTTGAATTCAGAAGATGAGTTAGATCCTGACAACCAATCTATGGATGAGTATGATGTGGAGGAAGAAGAAGTTAGTGATCATCTAATTCGAGCCTTTGGATCCACATTTCATGATTAATGTCCAGCAGAGGTTCAGGAAATGACAGAACAGCAAGGTCTATCACCTAGGGGGAGGAAACAAAACAGACAAGTCAGACAACAAGCTACCATCAGTACTTCTGGTACTTCTAGCAGACCCATCACAAGGTCCAAATCTAAAGGTTTTTAATGATTAAAGCCCTTTGTTGGAATGCTAGGAGTATCAACACCCAAAGCTCCTTGGAAAGACTACAAACACTCAAGAAGATGCATCAATTATCCATGATTGCCATGCTTGAACCCTTTGCAGATAACTCTCAACTCAACACTGTGAGAATCCAACTTCAGATGGACTAGGCTGTCAGTAATCCTAATGGGAAGATCTGGCTTCTTTGGTCTAATAAAATCATTAGCAATATACAGAAAAGCGATGAGCGAGATATCACCGGGAATTCAAACATTCTGATCTTGCTGATAAGTTCATGGTGTCCTTCATCTATGTTAAATGTAAGGAACATATGAGAAGACCTTTATGGGATAGGTTATTGCATTTTGCTAGTAGAGATATCCCTTGGTGTACCATTGGAGACTTTAATGTTATCACTAATATGGAAGAGAAGACTGGGGGAATGCCTTACAACATGAACAAGAGCCTTGAATTTATAAGTGTGATTGAGGCCTGTGGGCTGATTGATCTTGGTTACACAGGTCTCACTTACACTTGGTGTAATCAAAGGAATGCACGGCTAGAGTTCGGAAGAGGTTAGATAGGTCCATGGTTAATGATAAATGGCTGGAAACTATGCCTCAAACCACTATTGAGCATCTTTATTCTGTTGGATCTTATCACAATCCTCTACTACTGGAAATGGTAAGGAAAAATGAAGATCATATCAAATATTTCAAGTTCTTACATTACTGGGTCGACAATGAAAGCTTTATGGAGACTGTCCAAAATTGTTGGGAGAGGGAGGTCACAGGTAATCCTATGTGGAAACTACATCAGAAAATGAAAAGGTTAACTTCCACCCTTAGCAACTGGTCAAAGAGAGAGTATGGAGATATTTATGCTAAAGTGAAAGAATTTGAAGAGAATATCAGGAAAGCTAAGGAAGAGCTGCTTATTAATAACACAGAAGCTCTCGACATGGTTACATCTCATGAATGCCAACTATATTAGGTACTTGAAGCTGGAGGAATCTATACTTAAACAGAAGACTCAACTTCAATGGTTTAAGGAGGGAGATGCCAACACCGAGTACTTTCATGCCTTAATGAGGGGAAGAAGAAGACTTTTCCTACACAAAATCTGTACAAACAATGATGTGTGGATACAAGGGGATGACCAGATTGCTCAAGCGGCGTGAGTATTTTCAAGAGATGTTTCTTGGTCGAATCAGAGAATTGATGAGAGAATTCTTCAACATTTACCTCCTCCGTTACTCCCTAACAAAATCAAGCTACTGAACCGCCTACACTGGAAGAACTAAAGGGTGTAGTGTTTGCTATGAACCCTAATTCAGCACCAGGTCCAGATGGTATAGGGGGCAAATTCTACCAAGCTTGCTGGCACATCATTAAAGAAGATCTCCTAGCAGCTGTGCAATATTTCTTTTGTGGAAACACTATGTCTAAGTTTATGTCACATGCATGCCTTGTTCTACTTCCTAAAAATGAGCAGCCTAGCAAATTCAGTGACTTCAAGCCTATCAGTCTCAGCAACTTCTCAAATAAGATTATCTCCAAACTTATAAGTATGAGACTAGCAGATGTTATTCCTCTACTTATTTCAGATAACCAAGCAGGGTTTGTCAGAGGAAGGAGCATTACAGAAAGCATCATGTTGGCCCAAGAAATCACTCATGACATTAAGAGGCCCAAGCTAGGAGACAATCTAGTGATCAAGTTGGACATGACCAAGGCATATGACAGAGTGTCCTGGTCATTCACTTGTTTGGTGTTGAGAAGATTAGGATTTAGGGAAGCTTTCATTGATATGATATGGAGAATTATGAGCAACAATTGGCATTCAATTATTATCAATGGTCGCATACATGGTTTCTTTCATTCAATTAGAGGTCTCAAACAAGGCGATCCTCTATCTCCGACCCTATTTATTTTAGGTGCAGAGGTCCTTTCAAGAATGCTTAACCTTATTCATCAAAATCCTATGTATAGAGGTTTTAGAATGAAGCAAAAGAGTCCCCAAATCAATCATTTAAGTTTTGCTGATGATGTGATTATTTTTACTTCAACTGATAGACATTCTATGAAGATCATCATGAATACTTTGAAGGAATATGAACATACATCAGACCAACTCATCAACAAGGAGAAGAGCCACTTTATGATTCCTAGTAACACTTCTCAGAATATCATTGATAGCATTCAGGAGGTCACTGGTTTCTCCAAAAAGGACAGTCCAATTACGTATCTAGGATGTCCTCTTTACATTGGTAGACAAAGGATTATCTATTATTCTCACTTAGTTGAGAAAGTATCAAAAAAGATTTGTGGCAGGAAAAATTCTCGATTTTGGAGGCAAAATCACCTTGATAAAACATGCTTCTGATCTATGCCTATCCATACAATGTCTGCAATCTCACCTCCTAACACTACTATCAAATACATAGAGTCTATCATTGCTGATTTCTTCTGGGGAAGAGACCAGGGCAAGAGAAAGTACCACTGGGCCTCTATGAAAACCATGAGCCTGCCTTATGTAGAAGGAGGTTTGGGGATCAGAAGACTCACTGATATTTGTACTGCTCTTCAATATAAACAGTGGTGGAATTTCAGGGCTAGAACATCACTGTGGGGCCAATTTCTCAAAGCTAAATATTGCCAGAGAGCCAATCCTATTGCAAAGAAAATTAATACAGGTCAATCTTTAATGTGGAGGTATATGATGAAAAACAAGAGTATAGTGGAGGAAAATATCACCTGGAAGATTAATTCTGGAAATTGCTCCTTTTGGTGGGATGATTGGCTAGGAAAAGGTGCCCTTGCTTACTATACAACTAATATCTCCAGCTTGAACAATGCCACCATTGCACACTTTCTTATTAATGGGAAATGGAATGAGAGGAAGTTGAGACAGCAGGTTCCACCACTGCTCATTCCACACATACTGAGCACCAAATTCCAGTACCAAAGGAGTGAAAGATACAACTATCTGGAAGCTTACTGAGACTGGAAAATTCTCCTGTGCTTCAGCCTGGGAAATCTGCAGACACAAGAAAAATCTCAAAGGGATCAGCAGCCAGCTTTGGGCTAAGAACATACCTTTCAAGATGTCCTTTCTCTTATGGAGGGCCTTAAGAAATAAACTACCAACCAATGAAAACCTTGCAACTTTTGGAGTGGAGCCTGTAAAGTGTTTCTGCTGTATCAATCAAGGGTGGGATGATGTTGATCACATCTTCAATGGAGGACGTTTTGCAGCACATAGCTGGAATTACTTTACAGGTGCTATGGGAGTTAATTTCCAGCAGCCTTCCTTAACCAGCAGATTACTAAATTTAGGAGAGATACAAGGAAAAAATGAAGCTCACAACACTCTTATCCAAGCAGTTCCCATAGTAATCTGTTGGAACTTATGGAAGAACAGATGCTCAGCAAAATATGGGGATAAGAAATCCAACATCAGCAGAGTCAAGTACATGGTCCTCAAGGACATCCTTTATCTTCTCAACTCAGTTTTCCCTTACATCCAGTGGCCTATAAAGTGGACAGAAGTGATTGATATGATTGAAAAATGTAAACATGAGGTTAAAGTCACTTCAATAGTTTGGAAGAATCCCCCCACTAATAGGTATAAGCTCAACACTGATGGTAGTGCATTGCACAATCCAGGGAAGATTGGATGGGGGGGGGGGGCATCCTAAGAAATGAGGTGGGAGATATAATATTTGCATTTGCGATACCTCTTGGAGAAGGACTAACAACGTGCGAAATCAAGCTGCTAGTTACGGTTTAAACTGGTGCATACAACATGGTTACAAGAACATCATACTTGAAGTGGATTCAGAGCTTTTAATCAGGTGGTTATTGAAGACTTCTATTCCTCCTTGGAAGCTGCAGAATTTTGTACAGGAGATACATATGCTCGTGAATCAATGTGAATTCTTCCAATGTACCCATATGTACAGAGAAGCCAACAACACAGCAGATTTGCTTTCCAAACAGAGCCACAGACTTGATATCATCCAACAATACTATACTTACAACCAACTGCCAAATGCAATTCGGGGTAGCTATATTCTAGAGAAAATGGGCGTCCAAAGTTTTAGAAGGAAGAGATTGAAAAGAATTAAAAAACCTCCTTGAAATTCTATTAGGTACCCTTGGCTATATCCAAGTCATTGATACCTTACCATAGATAGGTTTTGTAATTTTGACTAGGTTCCTTTATATAGTCTGTCCTTGTAAGGGGAGAGTCTCCCTTATTTATGTTTTCCTAGTATCTCTGTGTCGAGAGGAGTCCTCTCCTTAGGAGCTTAGCTCTAGGTTTCTTCTTTGTTTAGTATGGGAAAGAGTTGACTAGCCATTGTTGGTCAGTCGAACTCGGAACCACCAAGGCTTGGAGGTAAGGTTTATGTCCCCCTCCTTGTACTTTTTTGATTTCTATCTATGCTTAGGCCTGGGGGTGTTGCTAAGCCCCTGACCCCACCAAGGGTCGTTCAAATAAAAAAAAAAAAAAAAAAACTAAGCAATAAACCCTAAACCCAAAACCCTAAACCCTAAACCCTAAGCAATAAACCCTAAACCCTAAATGCTAATTGCTTTTACCTAAACCTAAACCCTACACCCTAAACCCTAAATTTTAAACCCTAAACCCTAAACCCTAAACTCTAAACTTTAACCTAAAATCCTAAACCCTAAACTAAACCATAAACCTAAACTTTAAACCTTAAATCCTAAACCCTAAACCCTAAAGTCTAAATCCTAAACCCCAAACCCTTAACTCTAAACCCTAAACCCTAATCCTAAACCTAAACAACAAACCCTAATTCATAAACCCTATATCCTAAACTCCAAACCCTAAACCCTAAACACCAAATTCTAAACCCTAAGTTTAACCCTAAAATCATAAACCCTAAACCCTAAGTGCTAAATGCTAAACCTAAACCCTAAACCCTAAACCCTAAACCCTAAACCCTAATCCTAAACCCTAAATCTTAATCCCTATAACGTAAATCCTAAACCTCTAGCCTAAAATCAGAAACGCTCAACCCTAAGCGATAAACCCTAAACCCTAAACCCTAAACCTAAACCCTACATCCTAAACCTTAAAACCTAAACCCTAACCCTAAACCCTAAACCCTAAATGTTAAACCCTAAACTAAAACACTAAACCCTAAACCCTAAACCCTAAACCCTAAAACTAAACCCTAAACCATAAATTGTAAACCCTAAATACTAAACCCTACACCCTAAATCCTAAATCCTAAACCCTAAACCTAAATCCTAAACCTCAAACCTAAAATCGTAAACCTTAAATCCTAAACACTGAACCCTAACCCTAAACCTTAAACCCTAAACCCTAAACTCAAAACTCTAAATCCAATACCCTAAATCCTAACCAATAAACCGTAAACCTAATTCCTAAACTCTATACCCTAAACCCTAAACCCTAAACCTTAAACCCAAAACAATAAACCCTAAACCATAAACTATCAAACCATAAACCTTAAACCCAAAATCATAATCCCAAAACCCTAAACCCTAAGCAATAAAACCTAAACCCTAAATCCTAAATGCTAAACCCTAAAACTAAACCCTACACCCTAAACACTAAACCCTAAACCCTAAACCCTAAACACTAAAACCTAAACCCTAAACTTTAACCTAAAATCCTAAACCCTAAACTAAACCATAACCCTAAACTTTAAACCCTAAATCCTAAACCCTAAACCCTAAACTCTAAACCCTAATCCTAAACCTAAACCATAAACCCTAATTCATAAAACCTAAATCCTAAACTCCAAACCCTAAACCCTAAATAGTAAACTCAAAACCCTAAATTTAACCCTAAACACTAAACCCTAAACCCTAAGACAAAAACCCTAAACCCTAAGTGCTACACACTAAACCTAAACCCTCAATCCTAAACCCTAAACCCTAATCCTAAACCCTAAATATTAATCCCTATACTGTAAACCCTAAACCTTTAGCCTAAAATCATAAACCCTAAACCCTAAGCGATAAACCCTAAACCCTAAACACTAAACCTAAACCCTACATCCTAAACCCTAAAACCTAAGCCCTGACCTTAAACCCTAAATCCTAAATGCTAAACCCTAAACATAAACAGTAAACGGTAAACCCTAAACCTTAAACCATAAACCTAAACCCTAAACCATAAATCGTAAACCCTAAATACCAAACCCTACACCCTAAATACTGAACCCTAAACACTAAACTCTAAACCCTAAACCTAAATCCTAAACCTCAAACCTAAAATCATAAACCTTAAACCCTAAACACTGAACCCTAACCCTAAACCCTAAACCCTAAACCCAAAACTCTAAATCCAATACCCTAAATCCTAACCAATAAACTGTAAACCTAATTCCTAAACTCTATGCCCTAAACCCTAAACCATAAACCTTAAACCCTGAAAGTGATGTCTGCTTTTATAAAGTTGTCGGCCACCTCCGCAACATGCCAAAGTGTCTCTGCTGTTGTGGGATTCCATACCTAATTAATTTAATTAAATTTTTAATCAAGAGATATTCCAACTCTTTGAGTTTCATCTCTCACCTTTTAAATAATTCTGACTTCTTTGAGTCTCTATTCAAAAGGTCAGTAATTTTGGATTTTAATATCCTCTACTGGATTATCAATTTAATTAAATCAATCATAAAATGGATCTAGATAAGATAATGCTAAAGCTTTTGGCCTTAACATATCTCCATTATCATCACTCTGAGAGGAGGCTTCATGTAACAGCTGCAAGGCTGTTTCATCATTGGATTTTTCATCCTCAAGATCTGATAAAGCTTTTTGGATCCTTTTCTTCAAATCATCTTTTGAAGATGATTTTTTACCACTTGTCGAGGTTGGAGAAGAACGTTGAGCAGCTTCTTTGGGAGCTGGCGACTATCCTTTAATGCAAATCTCCTTTGATAGATATTTGATCCTGTCAAATATATGGATAGAAAAAGTCCAACTGATAATAAATGAAATCCTTTTTTGAATAAAATATTTACACATTTTAATGTGCTCTGGTAAAGTGGAAATATCCTATTCAGCTTGAAACTGACCGAATTTATCAAAAAATAGTTTAGGTAAAACTTTCTCATTTCCTCCAAAGCAGTTACACCATTCATAGAACCATCTGGGGATGACAGATTTAGAAAATTCTGGGCTATACTTGACGAACCATGTATGAGTAGTTGGTCTCAGGAATAGAAAGTTGAACCAAGCATTTTTATAGTCAAACCAATTATAAGTTTGAGGTCTATGTTCCCTCGACAGATTGATGGGAGTATGCAAATGATCAACTAGCCATTCGAATGGAGATAAAACCCTTTTGATCGTGAATTTCGAATAGGCAATGCTATCCGGGTCTGAGTCATGGCTGAGTTTATGCTCCACTTCAATGGAACCTGTATCAACATGAATAAATTCATAATATTTCCTGGTTTTTAGTGGATTTTCAGTATCCACATAATTTCTGTTGGTGTAGCATGGCTTAAGCAAATGCTTAACTTCATAACTCTCAAATTCCTTGTCTAGAGCAAGGATAGGATTGACCTGTAAAGTAACAACATTAAAGACTTCACGTTCTTTAAGTTTATTATGAGCAGGGGAAATAGGAGAAACAGCTTCTCTAAAGCTTTAAGGAGCTTTCATTGTATAAGAGTCTTTGGTTTGAGTGGTGGAAAATCTGGGTTTTCCTGATGGAGAGAATGAACATGGTTCAGATTCTTTAGAAAATGGTTTCTTAAGAATCAAAGGATTTGAAGATGATGAGCTAGGTGGTAGCTGTGGAAAAGGACTTATGACCTAAGAAGGGTTAATTGGAGGTAGGCTTGCAAGAGCCGAAAACTTGTTTGGGCTATTCAATGATGGCCTTATTGCGAAAGGAGAAGCTGATGGCTTCTTGTCTGTGTCTTTTCCCTTTTCTTGGAAAGGGCCTTTTACTCCGAATCATGGCCTAATGACCGGCCTCATGTTTTACCCTGCAAAAGTTCACGGGTTAGGAAATCAGGGAGAGAGTTATCTTCTCCTTTGATATATTCTACCTGGAAATCAAAACTTGACAATAAAGCTTGCCATCTAGCAAATATTTGTTTAGAGACAAGATTTTTAACATCTTTTTGTAAAATTTCTTTTGCAGATTTGCAATCTACTTTAAGCACAAATTCTTTATTAATTAAATCATCTTGAAACTTAGTAATGCAAAGGACAATTGCAAGAACTTTCTTTTTAACAGTACTATAGTTTTTTTGGACGGAATTCCAAACTCCAGAAGTAAAACGAACTAATTGCTCGGGGCCATCAACAGTTCTTTTTTGTTTTAGGATCCCTCCATAACCAATATCTGAAGCATCAGTCTCAACAATCATAAAAGAATCAGGGTTAGGAATACCTAAACAAGGCAAACTCTTAACCATTTCTTTAATCTTAATAACCGTTGTGGTCTGTTCTTTAGTCCATGGAACAGGTATCTTCTTAAGCCTGTCATATAATGGTTTACAAACCTGTCTTACTTTTGGAATGAAATCCGCAACATAATTAAGACTACCTAAAAACCTTTGTAACTGGGTTTTGTCCATAATAACGTCAGGGAATTTATCAGAAAACTCAATAGCTCTACAAATGGGTTTATAAGTGCCTTGATATAAATCATGCCCAAGAAATCTTATTTTAGTTTGAAAAAGTTTAATCTTTTTGGCGCTAACCACCAAACCATTATGTTTAACAATTTTGAAGAATATATTCAAATGTTTGAAATGAGAATCTATGTCCTCGGAAAAGATTAATACATCATCAATATAAACAATTGAAATATGACTGATATGATTAAAGATGGAATTCATAATATTTTGAAATTCTGAAGGGGCATTCTTAAGCCCAAAAGGCATAACATTCCATTCATATTGTCCAAACGGGACATTAAAAGCAGTTTTATATTTATCTTTTTCAGAAATCTGTATCTGCCAAAATTCTGATTTCATATCAAATTTACTATAGATATTGGCTTTAAAAGTTCTCTTTAAAAGATCTCTTTTATTAGGAATCGGATATCTAATCCATTTTAAAACAGAATTTAATGGTTTATAATTTATAACAAGTCGAGGAGAGCCCCTCTCTTTTTCAGCAGCGTTGTTAACATAAAAGGCCGAACAACTCAACGGAGACTTAGAGGGCCTGATAATCTTATTCTCTAAAAGAGTATTAATCTCCTTTTTACAAATTTCCATTAAATCATGATTCATTTGAATGGGCCTAGCTTTCGTGGAAATGGCCTTTTCACTAAATCCATCAACATAAGGGAGATCAACAGTATGGGCTTTTCTGGCCCAAAAGGCATTAGGAAATTCAGAGCAAATTTCTTTTTCAAAAGTGTTTTGCAGGCTGGCAATCTTGGTTACCATTCCCGGAGTTTTTAAAATTTGCTCAATTTTCTTAATTTTTGTATCTTCTTTGAGAAAACAAATCTAATTAGAAATTAGATTAATTCTAAAGGCAGTTTGTTTATGTAAAAATTTACTTTCTTGTTTAGAAAGTGTTTTAATAAAAGGAAATGAAATTTCTTTTCCTAAAATCTTAGTTTTGATAGAATCAAAATCTGAAATATAAGGTTTTATTTGAGTAATAAATGGTATACCCAAAATAATTTCTTCGTTAATATTTTTTGTAATAACAAAATCATTTTTAAGGCAAATACCATTATTGCA
Source organism: Solanum pinnatisectum (assembly GCA_035578085.1). NCBI lineage: Eukaryota > Viridiplantae > Streptophyta > Magnoliopsida > Solanales > Solanaceae > Solanum > Solanum pinnatisectum. The sequence continues at coordinate 80,517 of JAWPEI010000115.1, forward strand.
GATATGAGCATCAAATAACTTATAATCAATAATTATACGCTCACCTGTGGCGCTATATAATTTGGTAGTACCTTTGGTAAGATACTTAGTAGGAATTAATCCTTCGATTATGCAATTTCGATCTGCACCACTATCTAATAAAGCAATCTTGTTAAGAGTCAAATGATCATTAACAACAAGCTTAATCATAATATGAGAACTCTGAGGTCTAATTTTTGTAATAGCATGGATACCTGCATCGCTATCTTTGTCTTCATGTTCTTCATTATCTGAAGCTACTGCTTTGGATGCTCCTTCATCATTTCGAACTTCTTTAAGAAGTTTTTCTGTAATTGCATCGATCTCTATTTTATGAAGTCGAGACTTAATTCCTTTCATTTCTTCTTTAAGAGAATTGACTTCTCGTCTAAGTTCTTCAACTGAAGGTTCTTCCTTCTTCAAGTCAAATCTGTTCATGATTTGCTTCATGCTAAAAGGAGTTACTTTAGGCTTTTCTTCCTTTTGCCTAGTAACCAATTTCTGCAGTTCAATGAGGTACTTTCTCCTAGCATCCTCATCTTGAATATGCTCAATGGTGGAAAAGAGAGTTTCTGCCGTTTTCTCAGAGATAACACTGATAGTTTTACTATCGCAGAGACAAAATGCACCATTGCAATTACAATCTGATTCATCTTCTTCTTCAGATTCTAAATTATGGGCGACGTTGAGGAACTCTTCGTCGCTTTCTTCTTCTGAGGAAGAGTATTCTGAATCAGATGCTTCTTCTTCTTCGATGATCGAGAAGAGTTTTTGTTTAATTTCATCGTCAACTTCCAGAAGATTAATCTTCTTTTTCTTCTTTCTATTTCTAGGACACTTGTTCGATCTGTGACCCTTTTTACCGCATGTCCAGCATGTGTCTTCTGAAGAAGATTCTTTAGAGGCTTGCCTCTTTCCTTTCTTCTTGGACTTTTCTCTAGGTTCTCTTCCTTTCTTGGAAGATCTTTTTTTATATTTTCCAGTTGTTCTTTCTCTTTTTCCTGCTTTCCTAGCAGATGGAGGTTTAAGTAATGGAAATCCAAAATCTTGGCAAAAACTTCCAAGTTCTGCATATGAGGTCTTCTGATCCTTTTTAAGCTGATCCTTCAGCTTAAGATCAGTGCAAAGTTCCATTGCAATCACATTAATAAGATTGATGAGATCTCCGTATGCCAGTTGGGAATACGGGATTTTTCCTTCACATCGATCCCTAATTTTGGACCTAACTTTTTCAGCAAAATGAGTAGGTAATCCACTGATAAATCGTTCTTTCCAATAATCATTATTGCAATCGGATCTTATCATGACCTTATTTAGAAACATGTCTTTGTACCATCTGAAATCTGTCAATTTCTTGCAGTACAAATTATTCAGGATTTCTAAACTTCTATCTTGGAAAAGACGTGGTTCTCCCACAAAATGTTTAGCTATACTATACAACAGAGTAGCTGTAGCATCTTCGTAGACCACTTCTGAAGGGATATTAGTTCCTTCCTCAGTCTTAATTACTAATTTAGTAGTGGTAGCACCAAGGATATCAGCTCTATTTTGATCAGTGAGATAATTATCCCACCAGTTTCTAAGGGTTCCTGTAAAACCTGCAATGATCATGTTAGCAGCTTCTTTATCACCAGCACCTTTCATTTTATATGCTGTGATGTTCATTCCCATTTCTTGGAGCTTGGAATAAATTTGACCTTATGCCATACCATCTATATTCCATTCAGTCAGACTTGAGCCATCTGCAACAGATGCTGGATGGAGAACGTCTTCCTCAAATTGAATATTAGGGAAAGAAGATCTAGGATAATAATTCCTTTTGTTAGGGTGCCTTTCTAACAAAGTTCTAAGCTTATTACCTTGTGTAATATTAAGCTTAGACAATTGCTCATTTATCCTATCTAGCAGTTCATTGGAATGGCTAAACTCTTTGGAAAGTTTAGGGAAGTTTTCTTTAGAGAACTCAGGAATCTTAAAAATAGGTTTAGTCTCGATCTGAGGACTAACTTTAGAAGGGCTAGGTTTATCCGCTATCTGACTAATTCCTCTGAAATTATCCCCTTTATGTTCCTCAATTTGTTGGGATATCACATGGAGAACCTGGTTGGTATAATTGTTTTGTTCAAAAACTTTATTAAGGTCTCCAGCTGTTATCAAGGCTGATTCCTTTTCTATGGGTTTGTTAAAAGGTGCCGCCTTAAGGATTTCTTTCCTGTAAGGGATGCTAAGTCCTTCTAGAGGAGGAGTAACACTTTCAACCACCTGTTCTTTGGTGTACCATTTGTTGATAAGGACCTGAAGGGATGACTGTTTATCATCAATTTGTCCAGAAGCTTCGAACCATTTAAAAAACTCTATTTCAGTTTTGAATCTTTTCATATCTTTGAACCACTTATCCCTGAAAGAGGTTTGTTGTTCCACAGTGTAGGTAGCTTTATACCAATCTACCTTTTGCTTATGTTCAGGGGCTTTCCACCAAGAATGCAATTTCTTTTTACTGGGGACAAAGTCTTCTTCATCAGAAGTAAGTACTCCGACGGAATCTTTTCTTTGATGAACAAGTTTCATATCACTAGCAGTAGGACTTCCCAAAGTCTCCTCTTCATAGTAAACCTTAGGAACGGTCTGGGAGAAATCTACACCATGAAGTTTTCTATGGTCAGGCTAGCTAATACTATCTTCGTCCTCCTCTCGGGTTTGAAAAGAAGAAGGTCTTGCCGAAGACATTCTTCTACTTGAAGAAGCTTGGCTAAAAGAACTGGATCTTAAAAACTTAAGGTTAATAGATCCATCAGGGAACTGGATAACCCTATCTAACTGCGAAGTCTCAAGTTGAAGGGGTAAAGGATTCGTAATGGAATCAAATTTCCATTCTTCATCAGCTAAAATATCAGTCCACTTAAGAAGTCTAGGGACAAAAGTAGTACTATGCTCTTGGTTAGCTTCCATAAGCATAGTAACTCCTTTAACACTAGAAGCTATAGCCTTTGGGGCTATAGTGGTCTTCATAAACATAATATACCGATATATTACAATTTATTTCTCTGTATCGATTTTACTATTCATGTTCTTAGTTTTGACATTAAGAGTCAAAGTATCAATAATATTCGGATCATGAATATCAACGATAAAATAAGGATAACGATTAAAGTAAAGCAGTCCATAAGCAAGATTACTTTCTAATACACCTGAGAGAATCATCAAAATTGAAAAGTCTATCATCTCTGAAAGCGGACAAATAGAAATATTCAAACCTTTACGGAAAAGAGGTTTATGACAACTTGCACAAGTCAATATGAAGAAATTTAAATTCTTTCCTATACCTATCAATATCAGCAGATAATAACAACTTGATAGTTTCAAGCGAATTATTGATAGCAATAGTCGATTCACAAGTTTTAATATTATATTTTTTAAACATGGAAAAATTACCTAACTGATAAATCTTTTCAAAAGGTTCTTTAGAGATAGACCAATTTTGTAAATCATTTTCTGTTTTAGAAATAGAGATATTAACGGAGTTAACAATATGTTGTCTATTATCCATAGAGAGAGAATGCCTTTAGACTATACTAATGATACGATAAAAAGCAACTAAGCATTCTAGTAAAGATATCAGCTAGTCATATAACCTGAGATTTTGAATTCTTATACTGTTACTATGGATTCATGCTCGGATTTTACATTAAGGTCTATGGATTTTACAAGAGATTTTTCAAGCAAAGTACCTTGCAGTCTACGCGCCTGTCCTTTCGGCTTAACGACCGCCTGTCGGCATCGCAACTACTTGAAAACATTCTCAACACCTTTCCTTAATCACCATACATAAACTCCATTTTACAGTTAAAGAATTAAAATTCAAATTGTATAACAAGGTGATAACTTTGCTAAATTGCTAAGTAACTAATTAAAGTTTCATAAGTACAGTCTTGGCACAAGGGTTTAGCCGTCCATGGCTACAATTAACATTACTATTAACATGCTAAATATGCCTAACATGGCTTTGATACCTGTTCCATGGACTAAAGAACAGACCACAGCTGTTATTAAGATTAAAGAAATGGTTAAGAGTTTGCCTTGTTTAGGTATTCCTAACCCTGATTCTTTTATGATTGTTGAGACTGATGCTTCAGATATTGGAATATCTCTTGATTAAAAATTCAATTAAATTAATTAGGTATGGAATCCCACAACAGCAAAGACACTTTGGCATGTTGCGGAGGTGGCCGACAACTTTATAAAAGCAGACATCACTTTCAGGAAAGAAGATGCCCCAACAAAAGGAAAAGCAGCCACTACTTTTCCAAAAAGAAAAAGCAATGGCCGACAACTTTAATCCCACTCAAGATAAAGGAGATTCTCGTAGCAGCCAATCAGAGGAGAGCTTCTCGATTTCTCTTATCTTTTAAAAGTCTATATAAGACTTAGATTTTTTGTTAGAAGGCATCAGAAATTCACATTAAGATTTTTTTTTAGCCTATAGTCTGTCTTTGTAATGTTCTCTCGTGGATGTTTGCTTTTGCTTCAGTTGCTTGAAAAAAATTGTGAGTTCTTGTATACTTCTCTCTTGTTTACTCTTGTTTATACTTGTCTTTTACTGTTAAATGCTACGATCGTTTTGAATGGTATCAAAGCCATGTTAGGCATATTTAGCATGTTAATAGTAATGTTAATTGTAGCCATGGACGGCTAAACCCTTGTGCCAAGACTGTACTTATGAAACTTTAATTAGTTACTTAGCAATTTAGCAAAGTTATCACCTTGTTATACAATTTGAATTTTAATTCTTTAACTGTAAAATGGAGTTTATGTATGGTGATTAAGGAAAGGTGTTGAGAATGTTTTCAAGTAGTTGCGATGCCGGTGATGCGTTAAGCCGAAAGGGCGCGTAGCGACAAGGTACTTTGCTTGAAAAATCTCTTGTAAAATCCATAGACCTTAATGTAAAATCCGAGCATGAATCCATAGTTACAGTATAAGAATTCAAAATCTCAGGTTATATGACTAGTTGATATCTTTACTAGAATGCTTAGTTGCTTTTTATCGTATCATTAGTATAGTCTAAAGGCATTCTCTCTCTATGGATAATAGACAGCATATTGTTAACTCCGTTAATATCTCTATTTCTAAAACAGAAAATGATTTACAAAATTGGTCTATCTCTAAAGAACCTTTTGAAAAGATTTATCAGTTAGGTAATTTTTCCATGTTTAAAAAATATAATATTAAAACTTGTGAATCGACTATTGCTATCAATAATTCGCTTGAAACTATCAAGTTGTTATTATCTGCTGATATTGATAGGTATAGGAAAGAATTTAAATTTCTTCATATTGGACTTGTGCAAGTTGCTGTTAAACCTCTTTTCCGTAAAGGTTTGAATATTCCTATTTGTCTACTTCTTAGAGATGATAGACTTTTAAATTTTGATGATTCTCTGTTAGGTGTATTAGAAAGTAATCTTGCTTATGCAACAGTTTACTTTAACTGTTATCCTTATTTTACTGTTGATATTCATGATCCGAATATTATTGATACTTTGACTCTTAATGTCAAAACTAAGAACATGAATAGTAAAATCGATACCAGAGAAATAACTGTAATATATCGGGTATATTACAAGCTTATGAAGACCACTATAGCCCCAAAGGCTATAGCTTCTAGTGTTAAAGGAGTTACTATGCTTATGGAAGCTAACCAAGAGCATAGTACTACTTTTGTCCCTAGACTTCTTAAGTGGACTGATATTTTAGCTGATGAAGAATGGAAATTTGATTCCATTACGAATCCTTTACCCCTTCAACCTGAGACTTCGCAGTTAGATAGGGTTATCCAGTTTCCTGATGGATCTATTAACCTTAAGTTTTTAAGATCCAGCTCTTTTAGCCAAGCTTCTTCAAGTAGAAGAATGTCTTCGACAAGACCTTTTTCTTTTCAAACCCGGGAGGAGGACGAAGATAGTATTAGCCAGCCTGACCATAGAAAACTTCATGGTGTAGATTTTTCCCAGACCGTTCCTAAGGTTTACTATGAAGAGGAGACTTTGGGAAGTCCTACTGCTAGTGATATGAAACCTGTTCATCAAAGAAAAGATTCCGTCAGAGTACTTACTTCTGATGAAGAGGACTTTGTCCCCAGTAAAAAGAAATTGCATTCTTGGTGGAAAGCCCCTGAACATAAGCAAAAGGTAGATTGGTATAAAGCTACCTACACTGTGGAACAACAAACCTCTTTCAGGGATAAGTGGTTCAAAGATATGAAAAGATTCAAAACTGAAATAGAGTTTTTTAAATGGTTCGATGCTTCTGGACAAATTGATGATAAGCGATCATCCCTTCAGTCCTTATCAACAAATGGTACACCAAAGAACAGTGGTTGAAAGTGTTACTCCTCCTCTAGAAGGACTTAGCATCCCTTACAGAAAGAAATCCTTAAAGGCGGCACCTTTTAAAAACCCATAGAAAAGAATCACCTTGATAACATTGGAGACCTTAATAAAGTTTTTGAACAAAACAATTATACCAACCAGGTTCTCCATGTGATATCCCAACAAATTGAGGAACATAAAGGGGATAATTTCAGAGGAATTAGTCAGATAGCGGATAAACCTAGCCCTTCTAAAGTTAGTCCTCAGATCGAGACTAAACCTATTTTTAAGATTCCTGAGTTCTCTAAAGAAAACTTCCCTAAACTTTCCAAAGAGTTTAGCCATTCCAATGAACTGCTAGACAGGATAAATAAGCAATTGTCTAAGCTTAATATTACACAAGGTAATAAGCTTAGAACTTTGTTAGAAAGGCACCCTAACAAAAGGAATTATTATCCTAGATCTTCTTTCCCTGATGTTCAATTTGAGGAAGACATTCTCCATCCAGCATCTGCTGCAGATGGCTCAAGTCTGACTGAATGGAACATAGATGGTATGGCAGAAGGTCAAATTTATTCCAAGCTCCAAGAAATGGGAATGAACATCACAACATATAAAATGAAAGGTGCTGGTGATAAAAAAAGCTGCTAACATGATCATTGCAGGTTTTACAGGAACTCTTAGAAACTGGTGGGACAATTATCTCACTGATCAAAATAGAGCTGATATCCTTGGTGCTACCACTACTAAAGTAGTAATTAAGACTGAGGAAGGAACTAATATCCCTTCAGAAGTGGTCTACGAAGATGCTACAGCCACTCTGCTGTATAGTATAGCTAAACATTTTGTGGAGAACCACGTCTTTTCCAAGATAGAAGTTTAGAAATCCTGAATAATTTGTACTGCAAGAAATTGACAGATTTTAGATGGTACAAAGACATGTTTCTAAATAAGGTCATGATAAGATTCGATTGCAATAATGATTATTGGAAAGAACGATTTATCAGTGAATCAGTGGATTACCTACTCATTTCGCTGAAAAAGTTAGGTCCAAAATTAGGGATCGATGTGAAGGAAAAATCCCATATTCCCAACTAGCATACGGAGATCTCATCAATCTTATTAATGTGGTTGCAATGGAACTTTGCACTGATCTTAAGCTGAAGGATCAGCTTAGAAAGGATCAGAAGACCTCATATGCAGAACTTGGAAGTTTTTGCCAAGATTTTGGATTTCCATTACTTAAACCTCCATATGCTAGGAAAGCAGGAAAAAGAGAAAGAACAACTGGAAAATATAAAAGAAGATCTTCCAAGAAAGGAAGAGAACCTAGAGAAAAGTCCAAGAAGAAAGGAAAGAGGCAAGGCTCTAAAGAATCTTCTTCAGAAGACACATGCTAAACATGCGGTAAAAAGGGTCACAGATCGAACAAGTGTCCTAGAAATAGAAAAAAGAAAAAGAAGATTAATCTTCTTGAAGTTGACGATGAAATTAAACAAAAACTCTTCTCGATCATCGAAGAAGAAGAAGCATCTGATTCAGAATACTCTTCCTCAGAAGAAGAAAGCGATGAAGAGTTCCTCAACGTCGCCCATAATTCAGAATCTGAAGAAGAAGATGAATCAGATTGTAATTGCAATGGTGCATTTTGCCTCTGCGATAGTAAAACTATCAGTGTTATCTCTAAGAAAACGGCAGAAACTCTCTTTTCCACCATTGAGCATATTCAAGATGAGGATGCCAGGAGAAAGTACCTCATTGAACTGCAGAAATTGGTTACTAGGCAAAAGGAAGAAAAGCCTAAAGTAACTCCTTTTAGCATGAAGCAAATCATGAACATATTTGACTTGAAGAAAGAAGAACCTTCAGTTGAAGAACTTAGACAAGAAGTCAATTCTCTTAAAGAAGAAATGAAAGGAATTAAGTCTCAACTTCATAAAATAGAGATCGATGCAATTACAGAAAAACTTCTTAAAGAAGTTCGAAATGATGAAGGAGCATCCAAAGCAGTAGCTTCAGATAATGAAGAACATGAAGACGAAGATAGCGATGCAGGTATCCATGCTATTACAAAAATTAGACCTCAGAGTTCTCATATTATGATTAAGCTTGTTGTTAATGATCATTTGACTCTTAACAAGATTGCTTTATTAGATAGTGGTGCAGATCGAAATTGCATAATCGAAGGATTAATTCCTACTAAGTATCTTACCAAATTAGGGTTTATGGTTTAGGTTTAGGATTAGGGTTTAGGGTTTAGTGTTTATGGTTTAGGGTTTAGGATTTAGACTTTAGGGTTTAGGATTTAGGATTTAGGGTTTATGATTTTAGGTTTAAGGTTTAGGGTTTAGGGTTTTCTACTATTCATGAACAGTAACTTGACCTTTAATTTACATAATTGACATTTTACTATTTATGAATAGTTCTACTATTCATGAATAGTAACTTGACCTTTACTATTTACATAATTGACATTTTACTATTTATGAATAATTCTTGTCTTTTACTATTCATTAATAGTATCCTGTCTGACGATGACTCCAAATAAAAATAAACCAAATAAAAACAAACAACTTTACTTTTTCTTTACAATAAATAAAACTTTTCACAAAAGTAAGATTCCTACTTTTGACTAATATACATAGGTGTCTTCTTCATATCTTCTTTGTTGTCGGCTGTCTTTATCAATTTTTAGGATAGATTATTGATTGTATGCAGTTGGAGCGTTATTATCTTCTCCTTGGCATTTTGAACATATATGCTCTAAATATTTATCTTGATAGTTATGCGATTCACGGTTAATAGTCTTTGCGAAATAAAGTTCTTTCGATAGCTCTTGTTGTTGGTATATTTTTACGGTTTAAGAAGACTTAATATCCATTGTCGTATTTCTTCCATATCTCCTTCTCTAGTTTCTCTACAATTAGAGTATATCATAGTATTGTCTCTACTATAATAGCTCCATATTGTATTGTTGTTCAAATAATTGTTTGCTAGTTCCGTCAGTATTGTAGCTATTCCAATAACTCTTTTGTTTGCGTAGAAATCTGGAACATCTACGATAGGTATCTCGTTTTGTTTTTTTATTTTTTCTGGTATTAGCATGTCTCTAGTCAATCCTATCTTTATGACTTGTATGACAGGTTTAATCTCGTCATATAATATTTCTGCAGTAGCTGTATAGAATTTAATAAAAAATAGCGTTCCTTTGGTAATTCTTTTATAAGTTAGGAAAGCTTTATATAGTTCTGGTATCTTTGAGATTTCTTCTCCTGTAGCTATGAATACGGTGCTAAGTAATCCGTAGTTATAACAAGTGGTAATCAAGTTTGTATTTGTGCCTGGCAAAGCAATTAGTTTATTGTATCCTTGTAGGTGTTGGGTAATAGAATCTGTATTTGGTTCTTTTATATTTGTGGCTCTGGGGTTTTTATTCAAGTATGTTTGGATTTTGTAAATATTTTCTATGTAGGTACGGGTAATATGGTTATATGTATTCTTTTGTTGGGCTATTTGTTTACGTATGTAGTGGTTTGTGGAGTAGGTACGAATTTTTGTATATTTGGTGCGATATATGGTTAATCATCTAGTTTATTCATCTATGAATTTATATATCTTTTTTCTTTTCTGATGTACAGATGTACTGCAATGTATTTACACAAACGTTATGGGTTTTATGGAGTTTCCCAACGTCTCCTTCTAGGTCTGGAATTTTATCGTCTTCCGATCGACGTAGCTCCACATGTTTAGCGTCATGCTGCTGACTGCTAGCTTGCTTTTTTAGCTTCTGTATCTCACCATCCATACTATCCACTTTTGTACAAAGTGCAGTTAGGAGGTTGAGTATTTGTTCCATTGTATTTGTTTTTTCAGTATCTTTTCCTTGAGAGGTGATATGCAATCACATTCTTGTCAGTTTTTATAATTTCAATTGTAAATGAAAAGTTTAATATATTTACTACCAGTCTTCGTATTTCTTTTGTTGTAACTGAGTCTTGTACCTTTTTGGATATCCACCATTTTACCTGTGTATTATCTGTTCTAACAATAAACTTATTATATACAATATATGGCTCAAAATCTAATAAACATTTATACAAGGCAAATAATTCTTTTCTATTTATTTCCCATTTTATTTGTGGGTCTGTATATGATCCGGAATAATATCTACAGTGATGTTCTATTTTTTCATTTATATATTTATATTTTAATATTCCTCCGTAACTATGATCATTAGAGTCTGTTTCTACTATATAAGTAAATTGTCTATTTTCATCTGGAAAGTATAATTTTGGTAAATCTTTACACATGATTTTTATTTTTCTGATATGTTTTTTATCTTGTTCATCAAAGTAATATTCTATATCTTTCTTTAATTTTCTCTGTAATGGTTTTAAATTTTCTGTTAATTTTGGTATATAGTCTCTTACTTGGTTAACTAATCCTAAAAATGATTGTAATTTTTTTTTAGTATCTAATAATTCTTCAGAATTAATTATTTTTTGTACAATATGTGTTTGCATTTTTATTCCATTTTTTGTCTATTTGTATTCCTAAGAATTCTATTTGATTTTTCATAATTTCAGCTTTCTTTTTTGATAAGCTAATTCCTCATATTTCTATAATATGTATAAATTTTTCTAATAATTTTAGATGTTCTTCTTTTGTTCTTGAATATAATAATATGTCGTCTATATATACTATACAATTTTCTAGTTGGTTAAAATATATATCCATAAAATGTTGATATCTACCTGGTGCATTTTTATAGCCAAATGGTAAAACATTCCATTCGTAAAATTCTTGTGGTACAGTGAATGCTGTTAAATGTTTAGATTCTTCTTCTAGTTTTAGGTGGTAAAAACCTGATTTACAATCAAATTTACTAAAGTAATTATATCCTTGTATTTGTCGTACTTTTAATATTTTATTAGGTATAGGGTAATTATATGTTTTAGTTTTTGCGTTTAGATTCCTATAATTAATAACCATTCTACTTTTCCCTCTTTTTTGTTCACTATGTTTATTTACTATAAATGTTGGACTATTATGTTTGCTATTGCTTTCTTGTATATACTTATTTTCTAATAATTCATTTATATGCATTTTAAATTCTGATTGGTCTTCAAAATTATATCTTAATGGTTTTTGTGTTATTATACTATTTTCATCTATCAGTTCAATTTTTACTTTTGTTTTGTGTTTATCCCATCCTTGTAATGGATTTTCGTTATACAATGAGTTTAATTTATCATTTATTGCTTGTATTTTATCTACGGTGAATATTATAATTTCTATTTTATGATCATTAGTTGTTATATTTTCTAATTTTTGGGTAATTTTTTCACTTCCTTTTATCCATGGTGTATTTTTTCTGATTTTATTATTAACTCTTTTTGCTCCTATTTTGTGATTACATATGGTAGTGAACCACCAATGCGTTTTTGTTATAGTATGTGGATATAGTTTTTCTAAAAAAGGCATTCCTAATAATATATCTTTATTTGTAAATTCATAACTATAGATTTCATCTATTAATAATATTTTATCCCATATTTGTGTTTTTATATTTTTAGCTTTATGTGTTATCATGCTTCCTTCATTATTAAATCCTGTTACTATTAATGGTGTTTTTAATTTTTCCCATTTACTATCTGGTAGACAATTATGTTTACTCATATTTATACACTCTGTGTCTATCATAGGTGTGTAATATCTATTATAGTATCCTTCTATAATTATTTTTGCTAAAATGTATATTTTTGTCATTAAGATGTTGTTAGTTTATCTTATAATCGTTCTTTTAATGAGTACTTTCTTGTTTTCATAATGTATTATTAATTGTTTATCATCTATATTATATGATTTAACTGTTTCTAGCCATTTTATTCCTAAAGTAATATTATTATTTCCTTGATATATTTTAAATTTAATTTTTATTGGTATACCTCCAATAATTAGTTCTTGTTCAGTAGTTTCTTCTATATTTACCAAAGCTCTAGGTAATTCTGTATTTATATTTTCTCCTGTAATTATTTCATGTTCTTTGACTAGTTCTCTTATAATTTGGTTTTCTACTTGTCCTGTATTTATAGTTATTAAATATTTTCTTTGGTCTAATATTCCTGTGATATAATATTGGTATGGTTGTATTTCATCTTTCTTTTGTTCTAATAATTTAGGTATTAAGTCGCAATCTAATCTTCTAGATGTACTAGTTCTTGATGATGAAGGTGTATCGTAGCTTAATCTTTTAGATGTACTTAATCTTTCTTTTACTATCTCTAAATCTTCTTCAATATCTATTTCTTTATAACTGTAGTCATTATTATCTATTACTGTAATTATTTTATCAAATGGATTTTCTATTTTGATTTTTTGAATCTTATTTCTTGCTGTTATTTTATGCTTTGTAGTTAATACATATAAATTTTTACATCTTGCTGTAAATATCTTACTTCCTGGTGCTAATTCTATGCCTGCCATTTTCCAATATAGTACTAGTGATTTATCTATGTTCTTGTCTTCTATTGCTACTGAATAGTTTACACTTATAATAAATTTAAATTTTTGATATATTAAATTTTCTCTAATTGCACTTATAATACTTTTTTCTATAAGTTGAATTATTCTATCATTTGCTAAATATAGTTCTATAGGTGTATCTATTCCTTCTCTAATACATGCTTTTATCAATATTGCTGTTGCTCCTAAATGTACATATTTTATTGGATTTTTTGATTTCAAATCGTGGATTTCTTTATTAATTATTTTTTTTATTTATAATAGGTATTTTAGCTTTACCTTTAATATATTTACAATCTATTACATGTTCTTTTTGGCTTACTACATAATATTCATCATGTTGTAATTTGAATAAGTTTTTTAATCTAGGTACTTCTAATATCTTATCTATGCTTAAATCTAATTCTTTTCCTTTTATTTGTTCAAACATATTATTGTCAAATATTATCTTTTGTTCTGTATATTCATTATCTTGATATTCTTCTTTACTTATTATTTTATATCATTTTCAGTCATAATAATCAGAAAATGACTCTATTTCTTCTTCTAATTCAATGTCTGTTATTTCGTATATGATATCTTCATTTTCTAATTCATAATCCAAATAATCTATCTGTTTATATTTATCTTTTTCTATTATTACCTCTGTTATATGTTTTTTCTTTAAATCTTTTGGCAATTTACAGTCTCTAGCTAAATGTCCTAGTTTTCCACAATTATAACATTTACATTCTGTTATATTTTTCTTAACTCTATGTGGTCTTTTTTGTTTATAATTTTTTATATAATATCTTTTTCTTGGAAATTTGTTCTTATATTTTATTTTGAAGCGTTTATACTTCTTTATTCTTTTCTTTTTATATGGATTTTTACATCCAAATTGAGGTGCTAATTTGCTTGTACAATATGCTAGGTTTTTTACTAATATTTTTTCTAGTTTTAATTCTTCTTTATGTTTTTCACATATTTTCATAAACCATTGTTGTAAGAATTTTATTCTAGCTCCTAGTGTATCTACTGTATTTGATTCTTCCCAATCTTTTATTATTTTTGAACTAAATGGTTCTGGTAATTTTGTGTAATATAATTTTCTTATTTCTTTACTTTCATCATTTGTATATATTCCTTTATAGTAATATTCTCTAAATGCACATGTATATTCATCTATGTAACTCATTTTACATATTGCCAATTTATTCATTAAATTTCTATTTTATTATTTTATCTTTCTGTTGTTCTTCTATTTCTGTTGTCATACTCCCAAATTCATTTCTAATTGATATTTCATATTTATTTAATATGTCTATTGCTGATGTTGCTATTTCATTATTATATTTTGTATTATTTCTTAGGGTTGCTAAGCTTGTTGGTGTTAAATTTTGTAATCATATTTTTGTTATTCCTATAAGTGTTCTTTCTATGTATCCTGGGGCATCTATTATTGATATCTTGTTGTCTATTAATTGCTTTGATATATAGCCTATCCATAATTGAATTGTTTTATTTGTATCTGCTACACAGTCTAAATCTAAAAAATTATTTTGATCTGCAGTTTGTCTAGGTATCCAATTTTTATTCAATCTTTTATCCCATAAAGCTTTATCTCTATTTTCTTTTTCATAAGTATAATATGTAGGGGTTATATCCATTCGTGTTCTAGGATTCGAAGTAATAGGTTTCTCATTTAAATTTCCTACATTTATTTCTATATTTTTATCTTTTTCTATAAGGTCAGTATATGTTTTTGAATATGATTCATAATTATTTTCTGAAACATTATCATTCTCTTCTTCATTTATTTCATTTATTCTTAACTCTTCTATTTTTAATTCAGGTAATTCTTCTGTTTCTTCTAACATTGTTTTCATTCTTTCTTTTTCTTGGTTTAACTTTAATTCTTCAGTTCTTTTCTTGTATTCTTCTCTTGCTTTTAATTTTTCTTCATATAGTTGTTTAAGTCTTTCTAATTCTTTTTGTAATTCTTGTATTCTAGTATCTTTTACTTCTTCTATTTGTTTAATTTCTCTTTTAGCTTGTTCTCTAATTTTTTCAATTTCTTTTTTTCTATCAATTTCGTCATTTTCTTTATTTAATCGTACCATTGTTGTTAGACTATCTTCTAATTTTGCTGATTCTTTATATGGCATTAGGTATAATTGGTTTCCTATTTTTTTATATCTTCTTTCTAAGTTTGAATGTATTATTTTTATTTCTAGTCCATCTTGACTTTTATATATTTTTTCTTCTACAACATATTCTTCTTTATTCATAAATTATGTTGATATTTATATTCTAAGTGCTGTAATTGTAGATCTAATAGGAATATCATTTTTCTTTGTGCTTTTATAGATTTTTGGCATACTCCTGCCCATATATTTTCTTCTAGTCTATTTTGTCTAAACCGTAATTCATGTTTCATGTCATTAATTCTTTCTAATAATTATTTTCTATAAGTTTTGTCCATAATTTTTTGGTGAAAATATTTTTTCATAATATTCTTGTTTCTTTATCATAAGATTTTGTATTTCTTTTATATTTTCTGAAGTATATTCTAAGTATTCCATATCTTGGGTTCTTTGGTATGTTATAATATTATTTATTAAAAGTTTATTGAGTAGGTCTAAATTTTCCATAGTTTGTAGCCAATATGTTAAATATTCGTAGTTTATCATTGATCTGAATATAGGTCATATAATTCATATGTACTTTGGATAGTTAGTTCATGCCAATTTTGTTCTATTAATTCCATTATCTGGTTTAATTCTGTTATTTCTTCAATAATTAAAAGGTCATAAATTTTTCTTTTTATGTCAATATTAAGTGTTTTAAGAATATATAAAATAAGTATTTTATAATTATAATCTTCATCTAGTAAGTATGTATTCATCATTTTCATGATTTCTAAACAATTTTTATTCCTTCTAACCTCTTTTTCTATTATTTGGAATTATCAACTTATCTTAAAGTTATTCTGAACAAATTCTTTTGGTCACTACTATGACTTTTTGGCCTCAATCAGTTACCCTAACAGCGCCTTCAACAAGTTCGTACTTCCCCTCAAAGGGCTTCTCTTTTGCCTAACTGGGTTTTCTGTTTCGGATGGCATAGTCTGGGCTTACCTATTCTCAGCCTACCTTCGTTCATAGCAAACTACTTTGAATCTATTCACTATAACAATACTATAACATGATAATAATCAAATAATAATCAAGAGATTATCAGGAATATGAGAGTTTAGTTATTCATATTGAAATATGAAAATACCTTAGTTTGTAGATTTTCTAGAGTTGAATCCTTCATAGGTTCGTGGTTGTTATTAAGTTTCTCCATTTAGATTTTTTCTTATCTAGCTCTGATACCAATATGGGGGGTGCGGAAAGTGGAGAGTAAGTTTTATGAAGTGGGAGATGAGGGATGAGGGATGATCGTCTCTTACTCCTTAATCTTATTTATAAGCAAATTTACATGACCTTTACTATTCATGAATGACTTCTACTATTCATGAACAGTAACTTGACCTTTACTATTTACATAATTGACATTTTACTATTTATGAATAGTTTTCTTGTCTTTTACTATTCATTAATAGTATCCTGTCAGACGATGACTCCAAATAAAAACAAACCAAATAAAAACAAACAACTTTACTTTTACAAAAAATAAAACTTTTCACAAAAGTAAGATTCCTACTTTTGACTAATATACATAGGTGTCTTCTTCATATCTTCTTTGTTGTCGGCTGTCTTTATCAAGCTGCCGGATAGATTATTCCAGTTGTACGGTTGGAACGTTACTATCTTCTCCTTGGCATTTTGAACATATATGTTCTGAATATTTGCTACTGATAGTTATGTACGATGTCAGTTAATCTTCTTTGTGAAATAAAGTTCTTTCTGATAGCTCTTGTTGTTGGTATATATTCTGGTTTAAGAAGACTTAATATCCATTGTCGTATTTCTTCCATATCTTCTTCTCTAGTTTCTCTACAATTAGAGTATATCATAGTATTGTCTCTACTATAATAGCTCCATATTGTATTGTTGTTCAAATAATTATTTGCTAGTTCCGTCAGTATTGTAGCTATTCCAATAACTCTTTTGTTTGCATAGAAATCTGGAACATCTACAATAGGTATCTTGTTTTGTTTCTCTATTTTTTCTGGTATTAGCATATCTCTCGTTAATCCTATCTTTATCACTTGTATGACAGGTTTTATCTCGTCATATAATATTTCTGCAGTAGCTGTATAGAATTTAATAAAAAATAGCGTTCCTTTGGTAATTCTTTTATAAGTTAGGAAAGCTTTATATAGTTCTGGTATCTTTGAGATTTCTTCTCCTGTAGCTGTGTATATGGTGCTAAGTAATCCGTAGTTATAACAAGTGGTAATCAAGTTTGTATTTGTGCCTGGCAAAGCAATTAGTTTATTGTATCCTTGTAGGTGTTGGGTAATATAATCTGTATTTGGTTCTTTTATATTTGTGGCTCTGGGGTTTTTATTCAAGTATATTTGGATTTTGTAAATATTTTCTATGTAGGTACGGGTAATATGGTTATATGTATTCTTTTGTTGGGCTAAATTTATGTATGTAGTGGTTTGTGGAGTAGGTACGGATTTTTGTATCTTGGGTGCTATGTATGGTTTATCAAATGGCTTGTTCATATTTGTATTTCTATAGCTTTTTTCTTCCGTAGCTTTTTCTTTTCTTGTAGATCCTGATGTACCTGCAGCTGTATTTACACAAACGTTATGGGTTTTATGGAGTTTCCCAACGTCTCCTTCTAGGTCTGGAATTTTATCGTCTTCCGATCGACGTAGCTCCGCATGTTTAGCGTCATGCTGCTGACTGCTAGCTTGCTTTTTTAGCTTCTGTATCTCACCATCCATATTATCCACTTTTGTACAAAGTGTAGTTAGGAGGTTGAGTATTTGATCCATTGTATTTGTTTTTTCAGTATCTTTTTCTTGAGAGGTGATCTGCAATCACATTCTTGTCAGTTTTTATAATTTCAATTGTAAATGAAAAGTTTAATATATTTACTACCAGTCTTCTTATTTCTTTAGTTGTAACTGAGTCTTGTACCTTTTTGGTTATCCACCATTTTACCTGTGTATTATCTGTTCTAACAATAAATTTGTTATATACAATATATGGCTCAAAAGCTAATAAACATTTATATAGGGCAAATAATTCTTTTCTATTTATTTCCCATTTTATTTGTGGGTCTGTATATGATCCGGAATAATATCTACAGTGATGTTCTATTTTTTCATTTATATATTTATATTTTAATACTTCTCCATAACTATGATCACTAGAGTCTGTTTCTACTATATAAGTAAATTGTCTATTTTAATTTGAAAAGTATAATTTTGGTAAATCTTTACACATGATTTTTATTTTTCTGATATGTTTTTTATCTTGTTCATCAAAGTAATATTCTATATCTTTCTTTAATTTTCTCTATAATGGTTTTAAATTTTCTGCTAATTTTGGTATATATTCTCTTACTTGATTAACTAATCCTAAAAATGATTGTAATTTTTTTTAGTATCTAATAATTCTTCAGAATTAACTATTTTTTGTACAATATGTGTTTGCATTTTTATTCCATTTTTATCTATTTGTATTCCGAAGAATTCTATTTGATTTTTCATAATTTCAGCTTTCTTTTTTGATAAGCTAATTCCTGATATTTCTATAATATGTATAAATTTTTCTAATAATTTTAGATGTTCTTCTTTTGTTCTTGAATATAATAATATGTTGTCTATATATACTACACAATTTTCTAGTTGGTTAAAATATATATCCATAAAATGTTGATATCTACCTGTTGCATTTTTATATCCAAATGGTAAAACATTCCATTCGTAAAATCCTTGTGGTACGGTAAATGCTGTTAAATGTTTAGATTCTTCTTCTAGTTTTAGGTGGTAAAAACCTGATTTACAATCAAATTTACTAAAGTAATTATATCCTTGTATTTGTCGTACTTTTAATATTTTATTAGGTATAGGGTAGTTACATGTTTTAGTTTTTGCGTTTAGATTCTTATAATCAATAACCATTCTACTTTTTCCTCTTTTTTGTTCACTATGTTTATTTACTATAAATGCTGGACTATTATGTTTGCTATTGCTTTCTTGTATATACTTATTTTCTAATAATTCATTTATATGCATTTTAAATTCTGATTGGTCTTGAAAATTAAGTTAGACTTTAGGGTTTAGGGTTTAGGATTTAAGGTTTAAAGTTTAGGTTTATGAAGGAGTCAATTCCAGAAAATCTACAAACTGAGGTATTTTCATATTTCAATATGAATAACTAAACTTTATTATTCCTGATAATCTCTTGATTATTATTTGATTATTATCATGTTATAGTATTGTTATGCTGAATTAAATTCGAAGTAGTTTGCTATGAACGAAGGTAGGCTGAGAATAGGTAAGCCCAGACTATGCCATCCGAAACCGGAAACCCAGTTAGGCAAAAGAGAAGCCGTTTGAGGAAATCGAACTTGTTGAAGGCTATTAGGAGAAGCGATTGAGGCTGAAAATCATAGTAGTGACCAAAAGAATTTATTTAGGATAACTTTAATATAATTTGATAATTGATAATAACAAACAAGAAGGTTAGAAGGAATAAACTTGTTTAGAAATCATGCAAATGATGAATATATACTTATTAAATGGAGATTATAATTATAAAATAATTATTTTATATATCCTTAAAACACTTAATATTGATATAAAACGAAAAATTTATGATCTTTTACTCATTGAAGAAATGACAGAAATAGACAAAATAATAGAACTCATAGAACAAAATTGGCAAGAACTAACTATCCAAAGCATGTATGAATTATATGATTTATATTTAGATTAATGATAAACTACGAATATCTAACATATTGGCTACAAACTATGGAAGATTTAGATCTACTAAATAAACTTTTAATAAATAATATTATAATATATCGAAGAATCCAAGATATGGAATACTTAGAATATATTTCAGAAAATATAAAAGAACTACAAAATCTTATGATAAAAAAGCAAGGATATTATGAAAAAATGTTTTCAAACTTATAATGGATGAAACTTATAAAGAACAATTATTAGAAAAAATTAATGAAATAAAACAAGAATTAAGATTTAGACAAAATAGATTAGAAGAAAATATATGGGCAGGAGTATGCCAAAAATCTATAAAAGCACAAAGAAAAACGATATTCTTATTAGATCTACAATTACAACACTTAGAATATAAATATCAACATAACTTATAATGAATAAAGAAGAATATGCTGTAGAAGAAAAAATATATAAAAGTCAAGATGGACTAGAAATAAAAATAATACATTCAAACTTAGAAAGAAGATATAAAAAAATAGGAACCCAATTATACTTAATGCCAGATAAAGAATCAGCAAAATTAGAAGATAGTCTAACAACTATGGTAAGATTAAATAAAGAAAATGAAGAAATTGATAGGAAAAAAGAAATTGAAAAAATTAGAGAACAAGCTAAAAAAGAAATTAAACAAATAGAAGAAGTAAAAGATACTAGAATACAAGAATTACAAAAAGAATTAGAAAGACTTAAACAATTATATGAAGAAAAATTAAAAGCAAAAGAGGAATATAAGAAAAGAACTGAAGAATTAAAGTTAAATCAAGAAATAGAAAAAATTAAAACAATGTTAGAAGAAACAGAAGAATTACCTGAATTAAAAATAGAAGAAATAAATGAAGAAGAAAATGATAATATTTCAGAAAATAATTACGAATCATATTGAAACATATCTTGACCTTATAGAAAAAGATAAAAATATAGAAATAAATGTAGGAAATTTAGATGAAAAACCTAGTACTTCGAATCCTAGAACACGAATGCATACGACACCTACATATTATACTTATGAAAAAGAAAATAGAGATAAAGTTTTATGGGATAAAAGATTAAATAAAAATTGGATACCTAGACAAACTACGGATCAAAATAATTTCTTAGATTTAGACTGTGTAGCAGATACAAATAAGACAATTCAATTATGGATAGGCTATATATCAAAACAATTAATAGACAACAAAATATCAATAATAGATGCTCAGGATACATAGAAAGAACACTTATAGGAACAACAAAAATATGGTTACAAAATTTAACACCAGCAAGCTTAGCAACACTAAGGAATAATACGAAATCTAATAATGAAATAGCAACATCAGCAATAGATATATTAAACAAATATGAAATATCAATTAGAAATGAATTTGGGAGTATGACAACAGAAATAGAAGAACAACAGAAAGATAAAATAATAAACAGAAATTTAATGAATAAATTAGCAATATGTAAAATGAGTTATATAGATGAATATACATGTGCATTTAGAGAATATTACTATAAAGTAATATATACAAATGATGAAAGTAGAGAAATAAGAAAATTATATTACACAAAATTACCAGAACCATTTAGTTCAAAAATAATAAAAGATTGGGAAGAATCAAATACAGTAGATACACTAGGAGCTAGAATAAAATTCTTACAATAATGGTTTATGAAACTATGTGAAAAACATAAAGAAGAAATAAAACTAGAAAAAATATTAGTAAAAAACTTAGCATATTGTACAAGCAAATTAGCACCCCAATTCGGATGTAAAAATCCATATAAAATGAAAAGAATAAAGAAGTATAAACGCTTTAAAACAAAATATAAGAATAAAATTCCAAGAAAAAAATATTATATAAAAAATTATAAACACAAAAGACCACATAGAGTTAAGAAAAATATAACAGAATGTAAATGTTATAATTATGGAAAACTAGGACATTTAGCTAGAAACTGTAAATTACCAAAAGATTTAAAGAAAAAACAAATAACAGAGGTAATAATAGAAAACGATAAATATAAACAGATAGATTATTTAGATTATGAAAATGAAGATAGCATATACGAATTCACAGATATTGAATTAAAAGATGAAATAGAAACGACTTACGATTATGGTAAGCTATATAAAATTTATAAGTAAAGAAGAATATCAAGATAATGAATATACAGAACAAAAAATAATATTTGACAATAATATGTTTGAACAAATAAAAGGAAAAGAATTAGACTTAAGCATAGATAAAATATTAGAAGTACCTAGATTAAAAAACTTATTCAAATTACAACACGATGAATATTATGTAGTAAGCCAAAAGGAACATGTAATAGATTGTAAATATATTAAAGGTAAAGCTAAAATACCTATCATAAATAAAAAAATAATTAATAAAGAAATCCAAGATTTAAAATCAAAAAATCCAATAAAATACGTACATTTAGAACCTTGAAATATTAATAAAAGCATGTTTTAGAGAAGGAATAGATACACCTATAGAATTATATTTAGCGGATGATGAGAATAATTCAACCTATAGAAAAAGTATAATAAGTGCAGTTAGAGGAAATCTAATATACCAAAAATTTAAATTTATAATAAGTGCAAACTATTCAGTAGCAATAGAAGACAAGAACATAGATAAATCACTGGTACTATATTGGAAAATGTCAGGCATAGAATTAGCACCAGGAAGTAAGATATTTACAGCAAGGTGTAAAAATTTATATGTATTAACTACAAAGCATAAAATAACAGCAAAAAATAAGATTCAAAAAATCAAAATAGAAAATCCATTTGATAAAATAATCACAGTAATAGATAATAATGATTACAGTTATAAAGAAATAGATATTGAAGAAGATTTAGAAAAAGAAAGATTAAGTACATCTAAAAGATTAAATTACGATATACCTTCATCATCAAGAACTAGTACATCTAGAAGATTAGATTGTGACTTAATACATACCACATCTAGAAGATTAGATTTTGATTTAATAACTAAATCATTAGAGCATGAAATACAACCATACCAATATTATATCACAGGAATATTAGACCAAAGAAAATATTTAATAACTATAAATACAGGACAAATAGAAAACCAAATTATACGAGAACTAGTCAAAGAACATGAAATAATTACAGGAGAAAATATAAATACAGAATTACCTAGAGCTTTGGTAAATATAGAAGAAACTACAGAACAAGAACTAATTATTGGAGGAATACCAATAAAAATTAAATTTAAAATACATCAAGAAAATAATAATATTACTTTAGGAATAAAATGGCTAGAAACAGTTAAACCATATAATATAGATGATAAACAACTAACAATAACTTATGAAAATAAGAAAGTAATTATTAAAAGAACAATTATATGATTACAACATCTTAATATGACAAAAATATACATTTTAGCAAAAATAATTATAGAAGGATACTATAACAGGTATTACACACCTATGATAGACACAGGAGCAGAAGCAAATATGTGTAAACATAATTGTCTACCAGATAGTAAATGGAAAAAATTAAAAACACCATTAATAGTAACAGGATTTAATAATGAAGGAAGCATGATAACACATAAAGCTAAAAATATAAAAATACAAATATGGGATAAAATATTAGTAATCGAAGAGATCTATAGTTATGAATTTACAAATAAAGATATATTATTAGGAATGCCTTTTTTAGAAAAATTATATCCACACACTATAACAAAAACGCATTTGTGGTTCACTACCATATGTAATCACAAGATAGGAGCAAAAAGAGTTAATAATAAAATCAGAAAAAATACACCATGGATAAAAGGAAGTGAAAAAATTATCCAAAAATTAGAAAATATAACAACTAATGATCATAAAATAGAAATTATAATATTCACAGTAGATAAAATACAAGCAATAAATGATAAATTAAACTCATTATATAACGAAAACCCATTACAAGGATGGGATAAACACAAAACAAAAGTAAAAATTGAACTAATAGATGAAAATAGTATAATAACACAAAAACCATTAAAATATAATTTTGAAGACCAATCAGAATTTAAAATGCATATAAATGAATTATTAGAAAATAAATATATACAAGAAAGCAATAGTAAACATAATAGCCCAGCATTTATCGTAAATAAACATAGTGAACAAAAAAGAGGAAAAAGTAGAATGGTTATTGATTATAGAAATCTAAATGCAAAAACTAAAACATATAATTACCCTATACCTAATAAAATATTAAAAGTAAGACAAATACAAGGATATAATTACTTTAGTAAATTTGACTGTAAATCAGGATTTTACCACTTAAAACTAGAAGAAGAATCTAAACATTTAACAGCATTCACTGTACCACAAGGTTTTTACGAATGGAATGTTCTACCATTTGGATATAAAAATGCACCAGGTAGATATCAACATTTTATGGATACATATTTTAACCAACTAGAAAATTGTATAGTATATATAGATGATATACTATTATACTCAAGAACAAAAGAAGAGCATTTAAAGTTATTAGAAAAATTTATACATATTATAGAAATATCAGGAATTAGCTTATCAAAAAAGAAAGCTGAAATTATGCAAAATCAAATAGAATTCTTAGGAATACAAATAGACAAAAATGGAATAAAAATGCAAACACATATTGTACAAAAAATATTTAGTTCTGAAGAATTATTAGATACTAAGAAAAAATTACAATCATTTTTAGGATTAGTTAATCAAGTAAGAGAATATATACCGAAATTAGCAGAAAATTTAAAACCACTACAGAAAAAATTAAAGAAAGATGTAGAATATCACTTTGATGAACAAGATAAAAAATATATCAGAAAAATTAAAATCATGTGTAAAGAGTTACCAAAATTATACTTTCCAGATGAATATAGACAATTTACTTATATAGTAGAAACAGACTCGAGTGATCATAGTTACGGAGGAGTACTAAAATATAAATACATAAATGAAAAAATAGAACATCACTGTAGATATTATTCAGGATCATATACAGACCCACAAATAAAATGGGAAATAAATAGAAAAGAATTATTTGCCTTATATAAATGTTTATTAGCTTTTGAGCCATATATTGTATATAACAAATTTATTGTTAGAACAGATAATACACAGGTAAAATGGTGGATAACCAAAAAAGTACAAGATTCAGTTACAACAAAAGAAATAAGAAGACTGGTAGTAAATATATTGAACTTTTCATTTACAATTGAAATTATAAAAACTGACAAAAATGTGATTGCAGATCACCTCTCAAGACAAAGATACTGAAAAAACAAATACAATGGATCAATACTCAACCTCCTAACTACACTTTGTAAAAAAGTGGATAGTATGGACGGTGAGATACAAAAGCTAAAGGAGCAAGCTAGTAGTCGTGACATGGCGTTAAAAATGCGAGCTCGTCGATCGGAAGACGTTAAAATTCCGGATCTAGAAGGAGGCGTTGGGAAACTCCCTAAAACCCATAACGTTTGTTTAAATACACCGCAGTACATCGGGAGTTACAAAGAAAGAAAAAGCTACGAAGAAGAAAAAGTTATACAAATACAAATATGAATAAACTTTTGATAAACCATATCTGACACCAAAGATACAAAAATCCGTACCTACTCCACAAGCGACTACGTACAAAAAGCGGCCTAAGCCAACAGAAAAATACATACAACCATATTACCGTACCTATCTGAGAAAACATTTATAAAGTCCAAACTTACTTAACAGAAACCCCAAAGCTATAAACATAAAGGAACCAAATACCGATTACATTACTCAATACCTACAAGGATACAACAAATTAATTGCCCTACCAGGGACAAATATAAATTTGGTTACAACTTGTTATAACTACGGACTACTTAGTACAGTATACGGCTACAAGGAGATGAAATCTCAAAGATAACCGAATTATACAAAGCTTTCTTAACATACAAAGCGAATTACCAAAGGAACGTTATTCTTTATCAAATTTTATACAGCCCAACTGCGGAGATACTATATGGCGAGATAAAACCGATTATACAGTAATAAAGATTGGTTTAACTAGAGACATGTTAATACCGAGAAAATAGAAAAACAAGATGAGATACCTATTGTAGATATTCACGACTTTTATGCTAACAAAGAGTCATTGGAATAGCTACGATATTATGAGCTAGCAAATAATTATCTAAACAACAATACAATATGGAGCTACTATAGCCGAGATAATACGATGATATATTCTAACTGTCGAGAAACTAGAGAAGGAGATATGGAGGAAATTCGACAATGGATACTAAGCCTCCTAAAATCAGAAAATATACCAACTACAAGAGCTATAAGGAAAAATTTTATTTCTCCAGCATTATTAACCAGATATTGTACAACAATCAGCAGCAAATACTCAGAACACATATGTTCCAAATGTCACGGAGAAGATAACAATGTCCCAACCGTACAGCTGGAATAAAACTATCACAAAAGAAGATACAAAATAGTCGGCAGACTGATGAAGACAGCCGACAAAACAAAAGATAGGACAAAAATATTTATGTAAAGAGTCAAAAGTAGGATAGGATAGGAATCTTATCTTCCTTTTTGTAAAGTTTTTGTTTCTTTTGTAAAGTAAAAGTAAAGTAGTTTGTTTTTATTTGGAGTCACCGACAGGACACTATTCATAAATAGTGAAATGTCAATTATGTGAATAGTAAGAGTCAGTCACTGTTCATGAATAGTAAAGGTCAAGTCACTGTTCATGAATAGTAAAGGTCATGTAAATTTTGCCTATAAATAAGATGAAGGAGAAAGGGAAAATCATCCCTCATCTCCCACTTCTCTCTATATTTTCTCTCAACTTCCGCTACCCCCATATTGGTATCAGAGCTAGATAAGAAAAATATAAATGGAGAAATCTAGCAATAACCACGAAGCTATGAAGAGTCAATTCGGAAAATATACAAACTAAGGTATGTTCATATTTCAATATGAATAACTAAACTATCTTATTCCTGATAATCTCTTGATTATTATTAGATTATTATCATGTTATAGTATTGTTATACTGAATAAATTCGAAGTAGTTTGCTATGAACGAAGGTAGGCTGAGAATAGGTAAGCCCAGACTATGCCATCCGAAACCGGAAACCCAGTTAGGCAAAAGAGAAGCCGTTTGAGGAAATCTGAACTTGTTGAAGGCGTATTAGGAGTAACGATTGAAATGAAAATCATAGTAGTGACCAAAAGAATTTATTTAGGATAACTTTAATATAATTTGATAATTGATAATAACAAACAAGAAGGTTAGAAGGAATAAACTTGTTTAGAAATCATGCAAATGATGAATATATACTTATTAAATGGAGATTATAATTATAAAATACTTATTTTATATATCCTTAAAACACTTAATATTGATATAAAACAAAAAATTTATGATCTTTTATTCATTGAAGAAATGACAGAAATAGACAAAATAATGGAACTCATAGAACAAAATTGGCAAGAACTAACTATCCAAAGCATGTATGAATTATATGATTTATATTCAGATTAATGATAAACTACGAATATCTAACATATTGGCTACAAACTATGGAAGATTTAGATCTACTAAATAAACTTTTAATAAATAATATTATAATATATCGAAGAACCCAAGATATGGAATACTTAGAATATATTTCAGAAAATATAAAAGAACTACAAAATCTTATGATAAAAAAGCAAGGATATTATGAAAAAATGTTTTCAAACTTATAATGGATGAAACTTATAAAGAACAATTATTAGAAAAAATTAATGAAATAAAACAAGAATTAAGATTTAGACAAAATAGATTAGAAGAAAATATATGGGCAGGAGTATGCCAAAAATCTATAAAAGCACAAAGAAAAACGATATTCTTATTAGATCTACAATTACAACACTTAGAATATAAATATCAACATAACTTATAATGAATAAAGAAGAATATGCTGTAGAAGAAAAAATATATAAAAGTCAAGATGGACTAGAAATAAAAATAATACATTCAAACTTAGAAAGAAGATATAAAAAAATAGGAACCCAATTATACTTAATGCCAGATAAAGAATCAGCAAAATTAGAAGATAGTCTAACAACTATGGTAAGATTAAATAAAGAAAATGAAGAAATTGATAGGAAAAAAGAAATTGAAAAAATTAGAGAACAAGCTAAAAAAGAAATTAAACAAATAGAAGAAGTAAAAGATACTAGAATACAAGAATTACAAAAAGAATTAGAAAGACTTAAACAATTATATGAAGAAAAATTAAAAGCAAAAGAGGAATATAAGAAAAGAACTGAAGAATTAAAGTTAAATCAAGAAATAGAAAAATTTAAAACAATGTTAGAAGAAACAGAAGAATTACCTGAATTAAAAATAGAAGAAATAAATGAAATAAATGAAGAAGAAAATGATAATATTTCAGAAAATAATTATGAATCATATTCAGAAACATATACTGACCTTATAGAAAAAGATAAAAATATATAAATAAATGTAGGAAATTTAGATGAAAAACCTAGTACTTCGAATCCTAGAACACGAATGGATACAACACCTACATATTATACTTATGAAAAAGAAAATAGAGATAAAGTTTTATGGGATAAAAGATTAAATAAAAATTGGATACCTAGACAAACTATGGATCAAAATAATTTCTTAGATTTAGACAGTAGCGAATACAAATAAGACAATTCAATTATGGATAGGCTATATATCAAAACAATTAATAGACAACAAAATATCAATAATAGATGCCCCAGGATACATAGAAAGAACACTTATAGGAACAACAAAAATATGGTTACAAAATTTAACACCAGCAAGCTTAGCAACACTAAGGAATAATACGAAATCTAATAATGAAATAGCAACATCAGCAATAGATATATTAAACAAATATAAAATATCAATTAGAAATGAATTTGGGAGTATGACAACAGAAATAGAAGAACAACAGAAAGATAAAATAATAAACAGAAATTTAATGAATAAATTAGCAATATGTAAAATGAGTTATATAGATGAATATACATGTGCATTTAGAGAATATTACTATAAAGGAATATATACAAATGATGAAAGTAGAGAAATAAGAAAATTATATTACACAAAATTATCAGAACCATTTAGTTCAAAAATAATAAAAGATTGGGAAGAATCAAATACAGTAGATACACTAGGAGCTAGAATAAAATTCTTACAATAATGGTTTATGAAACTATGTGAAAAACATAAAGAAGAAATAAAACTAGAAAAAATATTAGTAAAAAACTTAGCATATTGTACAAGCAAATTAGCACCCCAATTCGAATGTAAAAATCCATATAAAAAGAAAAGAATAAAGAAGTATAAACGCTTTAAAACAAAATATAAGAATAAAATTCCAAGAAAAAAATATTATATAAAAAATGTTAAACACAAAAGACCACATAGAGTTAAGAAAAATATAACAGAATGTAAATGTTATAATTATGGAAAACTAGGACATTTAGCTAGAAACTGTAAATTACCAAAAGATTTAAAGAAAAAACAAATAACAGAGGTAATAATAGAAAACGATAAATATAAACAGATAGATTATTTAGATTATGAAAATGAAGATAGCATATACGAATTCACAGATATTGAATTAGAAGATGAAATAATGTAACTTACGATTATGAGAAAGCGATATAAAAATAATAAGTAAAGAAGAATATCAAGATAATGAATATACAGAACAAAAAATAATATTTGACAATAATATGTTTGAACAAATAAAAGGAAAAGAATTAGACTTAAGCATAGATAAAATATTAGAAGTACCTAGATTAAAAAACTTATTCAAATTACAACACGATGAATATTATGTAGTAAGCCAAAAGGAACATGTAATAGATTGTAAATATATTAAAGGTAAAGCTAAAATACCTATCATAAATAAAAAAATAATTAATAAAGAAATCCAAGATTTAAAATAAAAAAATCCAATAAAATACGTACATTTAGTAGCAACAGAAATATTAATAAAAACATGTTTTAGAGAAGGAATAGATACACCTATAGAACTATATTTAGCAGATGATAGAAAAATTCAACCTATAGAAAAAAGTATAATAAGTGCAGTTAGAGGAAATCTAATATACCAAAAATTTAAATTTATAATAAGTGCAAACTATTCAGTAGCAATAGAAGACAAGAACATAGATAAATCACTGGTACTATATTGGAAAATGTCAGGCATAGAATTAGCACCAGAAAGTAAGATATTTACAGCAAGGTGTAAAAATTTATATGTATTAACTACAAAGCATAAAATAACAGCAAAAAATAAGATTCAAAAAATCAAAATAGAAAATCCATTTGATAAAATAATCACAGTAATAGATAATAATGATTACAGTTATAAAGAAATATATATTAAAGAAGATTTAGAGATAGTAAAAGAAAGATTAAGTACATCTAAAAGATTAAGTTACGATATACCTTCATCATCAAGAACTAGTACATCTAGAAGATTAGATTGTGACTTAATACATACCACATCTAGAAGATTAGATTGTGATTTAATAACTAAATCATTAGAGCATGAAATACAACCATACCAATATTATATCACAGGAATATTAGACCAAAGAAAATATTTAATAACTATAAATACAGGACAAATAGAAAACCAAATTATACGAGAACTAGTCAAAGAACATGAAATAATTACAGGAGAAAATATAAATACAGAATTACCTATCCTACTTTTGACTTTTTACATAAATATCTCCGTCCTATCTTTTGTTTTGTCGGCTGTGTTCATCAGTCTGCCGGCTATTTTGTATCTTCTTTGTGATAGTTTTATTCCAGCTGTACAGTTGGGACATTGTTATCTTCTTCGTGACATTTGGAACATATGTGTTCTGAATATTTGCTGCTGATTGTTGTACAATATCTGGTTAATAATGCAGATGAAATAAAATTTTTCTTGATAGCTCTTGTCGTTGGTATATTTTCTGGTTTTAGGAGGCTTAGTATCTATTGTCGTATTTCCTCCATATCTCCTTCTCTAGTTTCTCGACAGTTAGAATATATCATCGTATTATCTCGGCTATAGTAACTCCATATTGTATTGTTGTTTAGGTAATTATTTGCTAATTCCGTTAATATTGTAGCTATTCCTATAACTCTTTTGTTGGCATAAAAGTCAGGAATATCTACAATAGGTATCTCATCTTGTTTCTCTATTTTTTCTGGAATTAACATATCTCTGGTCAAACCTATCTTTATGACCTGTATAACCGATTTTATCTCATCGTATAGTATTTCTGCAGTGGCTGTATAAAATTTAATGAAAAATAATGTTCCTTTAGTAATTCGTTTGTAAGTTAAGAATGCTTTGTATAATTCAGGTATCTTCGATATTTCATCTCCTGTAGCTGTGTACACTGTACTAAGTAGTCCGTAGTTATAACAAGTTGTAACCAAATTTATATTTGTACCTGGTAAGGCAATTAGTTTGTTGTATCCTTGTAGGTGTTGGGTAATGTAATCAGTATTTGGTTCTTTTATGTTTATAGCTCTGGGGTTTTTGTTTAAGTAAGTTTGGACTTTGTAAATATTTTTCGTATAGGTACGGGTGATGTGGTTATATGTATTTTTCTGTTGGGCTAGGCTGTTTTTATATGTAGTGGTTTGTGGAGTAGGTACAGATTTTTGTATTTTTGGTGCGATATATGGTTTATCAAAAAGTTTGTACAATATGTGTTTGCATTTTTATTCCACTTTTATCTATTTGTATTCCTAGAAATTCTATTTGATTTTTCATAATTTCAGCTTTCTTTTTTGATAAGCTAATTCCTGATATTTCTATAATATGTATAAATTTTTCTAATAACTTTAGATGTTCTTCTTTTGTTCGTGAATATAATAGTATGTCATCTATATATACTACACAATTTTCTAGTTGGTTAAAATATATATCCATAAAATATTGATATCTACCTGGTGCGTTTTTATATCCAAATGGTAAAACATTTCATTCATAAAATCCTTGTGGTACGATAAATGCTGTTAAATGTTTAGATTCTTCTTCTAGTTTTAGATGGTAAAATCCTGATTTACAATCAAATTTACTAAAGTAACTATATCCTTGTATTTGTCTTACTTTTAATATTTTATTAGGTATAGGGTAATTATATGTTTTAGTTTTTGCGTTTAGATTTCTATAATCAATAACCATTCTACTTTTTCCTCATTTTTGCTCACTATGTTTATTTACTATGAATGCTGGACTATTATGTTTGCTATTGCTTTCTTGTATATACTTATTTTCTAATAATTCATTTATATGCATTTTAAATTCTGATTGGTCTTCAAAATTATATTTTAATGGTTTTTGTGTTATTATACTATTTTCATCTATTAGTTCAATTTTTACTTTTGTTTTGTGTTTATCCCATCCTTGTAATGGGTTTTCATTATATAATGAGTTTAATTTATCATTTATTGCTTGTATTTTATCTACTGTGAATATTATAATTTCTATTTTATGATCATTAGTTGTTATATTTTCTAATTTTTGGGTAATTTTTTCACTTCCTTTTATCCATGGTGTATTTTTTCTAATTTTATTACTAACTCTTTTTGCTCCTATCTTGTGATTACATATGGTAGTGAACCACCAATGTGTTTTTGTTATAGTATGTAGATATAGTTTTTCTAAAAAAGGCATTCCTAATAATATATCTTTATTTGTAAATTCATAACTATAGATCTCTTCGATTACTAATATTTTATCCCATATTTGTATTTTTATATTTTTAGCTTTATGTGTTATCATGCTTCCTTCATTATTAAATCCTGTTACTAATGGTGTTTTTAATTTTTTCCATTTACTATCTGGTAGACAATTATGTTTACACATATTTGCTTCTACTCCTGTGTCTATCATAGGTGTGTAATATCTATTATAGTATCCTTCTATAATTATATTTGCTAAAATATATATTTTTGTCATATTAAGATGTTGTTAGTTTATCATATAATTGTTCTTTTAATGAGTACCTTCTTGTTTTCATAAGTTATTGTTAATTGTTTATCATCTATATTATATGGTTTAACTGTTTCCAGCCATTTTATTCCTAAAGTAATATTATTATTTTCTTGATGTATTTTAAATTTAATTTTTATTGGTATTCCTCCAATAATTAGTTCTTGTTCTGTAGTTTCTTCTATGTTTACCAAAGCTCTAGGTAATTCTGTGTTTATATTTTCTGCTGTAATTATTTCATGTTCTTTGACTAGTTCCCTTATGATTTGGTTTTCTACTTGTCCTGTATTTATATTTATTAAATATTTTCTTTGGTCTAATATTCCTGTAATATAATATTGATATGGTTGTATTTCATCTCTCTTTTGCTCTAATGATTTAGTTATTAAGTCACAATCTAATCTTCTAGATGTACTAGTTCTTGATGATGAAGGTATATCGTAACTTAATCTTTTAGATGTACTTAATCTTTCTTTTACTATCTCTAAATCTTCTTCAATATCTATTTCTTTATAACTGTAATCATTATTATCTATTGCTGTAATTATTTTGTCAAATGAATTTTCTATCTTGATTTTTTGAATCTTATTTCTTGCTGTTATTTTATGCTTTGTAGTTAATACATATAGATTTTTACATCTTGCTGTAAATATCTTACTTCCTGGTGCTAATTCTATGCCTGACATTTTCCAATATAGTACCAGTGATTTATCTATGTTATTGTCTTTTATTGCTACTGAATAGTTTGCACTTATTATAAATTTAAATTTTTGGTATATTAGATTTCCTCTAACTGCACTTATTATACTTTTTTCTATAGGTTGAATTATTTTGTCATCTGCTAAATATAATTCTATAGGTGTATCTATTCCTTCTCTAAAACATGCTTTTATTAATATTTCTGTTGCTCCTAAATGTACGTATTTTATTGGATTTTTTGATTTTAAATCTTGAATTTCTTTATTAATTATTTTTTTATTTATGATAGGTATTTTAGCTTTACCTTTAATATATTTACAATCTATTACATGTTCCTTTTGGCTTACTACATAATATTTATCGTGTTGTAATTTAAATAAGTTTTTTAATCTAGGTACTTCTAATATTTTATCTATGCTTAAGTCTAATTCTTTTCCTTTTATTTGTTCAAACATATTATTGTCAAATATTATTTTTTGTTCTGTATATTTATTATCTTGATATTCTTCTTTACTTATTATTTTTATATCGCTTTCAGTCATAATCAGAAGCTGTTTCTATTTCATCTTCTAATTCAATATCTGTGAATTCGTATATGCTATCTTCATTTTCTAATTCATAATCTAAATAATCTATCTGTTTATATTTATCATTTTCTATTATTACCTCTGTTATTTGTTTTTTCTTTAAATCTTTTGGTAATTTCTGATTTCTAGCTAAATGTCCTAGTTTTCCACAATTATAACATTTACATTACATATATTTTTCTTAACTCTATGTGGTCTTTTGTGTTTATAATTTTTATATAATATTTTTTCTTGGAATTTTATTCTTATATTTTGTTTTAAAGCGTTTATACTTCTTTATTCTTTTCTTTTTATATGGATTTTTACATCCGAATTGGGGTGCTAATTTGCTTGTACAATATGCTAAGTTTTTACTAATATTTTTCTAGTTTTATTTCTTCTTTATGTTTTTCACATAGTTTCATAAACCATTGTTGTAAGAATTTTATTCTAGCTCCTAGTGTATCTCTTGTATTTGATTCTTCCCAATCTTTTATTATTTTTGAACTAAATGGTTACAGTAATTTTGTGTAATATAATTTTCTTATTTCTCTACTTTCATCATTTGTATATATTCCTTTATAGTAATATTCTCTAAATGCACATGTATATTCATCTATATAACTCATTTTACATATTGTTAATTTATTCATTAAATTTCTGTTTATTATTTTATCTTTCTGTTGTTCTTCTATTTCTGTTGTCATACTCCCAAATTCATTTCTAATTGATATTTCATATTTGTTTAATATATCTATTGCTGATGTTGCTATTTCATTATTAGATTTCGTATTATTCCTTAGTGTTGCTAAACTGCTTTGGTGTTAAATTTTGTAACCATATTTTTGTTGTTCCTATAAGTGTTCTTTCTATGTATCCTGGGGCATCTATTATTGATATTTTATTGTCTATTAATTGTTTTGATATATAGCCTATCCATAATTGAATTGTCTTATTTGTATCTGCTACACAGTCTAAATCTAAGAAATTATTTTGATCCATAGTTTGTCTAGGTATCCAATTTTTATTTAATCTTTTATCCCAT
Organism: Solanum pinnatisectum; assembly: GCA_035578085.1. Lineage (NCBI taxonomy): Eukaryota > Viridiplantae > Streptophyta > Magnoliopsida > Solanales > Solanaceae > Solanum > Solanum pinnatisectum. Next base: position 115,702 of record JAWPEI010000115.1, read on the forward strand.
AAAACTTTATCTCTATTTTCTTTTTCATAAGTATAATATGTAGGTGTTGTATCCATTCGTGTTCTAGGATTCGAAGTACTAGGTTTTTCATCTAAATTTCCTACATTTATTTCTATATTTTTATCTTTTTCTATAAGGTCAGTATATGTTTTTGAATATGATTCATAATTATTTTCTGAAATATTATCATCTTCTTCTTCATTTATTTCATTTATTTCTTCTATTTTTAATTCAGGTAATTCTTCTGTTTCTTCTAACATTGTTTTAAATTTTTATATTTCTTGATTTAACTTTAATTCTTCAGTTCTTTTCTTATATTCCTCTTTTGCTTTTAATTTTTCTTCATATAATTGTTTAAGTCTTTCTAATTCTTTTTGTAATTCAAAATTTACATGACCTTTACTATTCATGAACAGTGACTTGACCTTTACTATTCATGAACAGTGACTGACTCTTACTATTCACATAATTGACATTTCACTATTTATGAATAGTGTCCTGTCGGTGACTCCAAATAAAAACAAACTACTTTACTTTTACTTTACAAAAGAAACAAAAATTTTACAAAAAGGAAGATAAGATTCCTATCCTATCCTACTTTTGACTCTTTACATAAATATTTTTGTCCTATCTTTTGTTTTGTCATTTTGTCTTCATCATCACGGCTATTTTGTATCTTTTTGTGATAGTTTTATTCCAATTTATCAGGTTGGGACATTGTTATCTTCTCCGTGACATTTGAAACATATGTGTTCGAGTATTTCTTTCTTGATTGTTGTACAATATCCGTTAATAATCTTTGGAGAAATAAAATTTTCCTTATAGCTCTTGTAGTTGGTATATTTTACGGTTTTAGGAGGCTTAGTATCCATTGTCGAATTTTCTCCATATCTCCTTCTCTAGTTTCTCGGATTAAAATATATCATCGTATTATCTCGCTATAGTAGTTCCATATTGTATTGTTGTTTAGATAATTATTTGCTAGCTCTGTTAATATCGTAGCTATTCCAATGACTCTTTGTTAGCATAAAAGTCGAATATCTACAATAGGTATCTCATCTTGTTTTTCTATTTTCTCTGGTATTAACATGTCTCTAGTTAAACCAATCTTTATTACTGTATAAGCGGTTTTATCTCGTCATATAGTATCTCTGCGATGGTTGTATAAAATTTGATAAAGAATAACGTTCCTTTGGTAATTCGTTTGTATGTTAAGAAAGCTTTGTATAATTCGGGTATCTTTGAAATTTCATCTCCTGTAGCTGTGTACACTGTACTAAGTAGTCCGTGGTAGGACAATTAATTTATTGTATCCTTGTAGGTATTGAGTAATGTAATCGGTATTTGGTTCCTTTATGTTTATAGCTCTGGGGTTTCTTTAAGTAAGTTTGGACTTTATAAATGTTTTTACAGATAGGTACGGTAATATGGTTGTATGTATTTTTCTGTTGGTTTAGGTTGTTTTTGCACGTAGCCGTTTGTGGAGTAGTGCAGATTTTTGTATCTTTGGTGTCAGTATATGGTTTATCAAAAGTTTGTTCATATTTGTATTTGTATAACTTTTTCTTCTGTAGCTTTTTCTTTCTTTGTAACTCTGATGTACTGCAATTTGTATTTAAACAAACGTTATGGGTTTTAGGAGTTTCCCAACGTCTCCTTCTAGATCCGAATTTTAACGTCTTCCGATCGACGTAGCTCCGCATTTTTAACGTCATCTTTGCGACTACTAGCTTGCTCCTTTAGCTTTTGTATCTCACCGTCCATACTATCCACTTTTTTACAAAGTGTAGTTAGGAGGTTGAGTATTTGATCCATTGTATTTGTTTTTTCAGTATCTTTGTCTTGAGAGGTGATTTGCAATCACATTTTTGTCAGTTTTTATAATTTCAATTGTAAATGAAAAGTTCAATATATTTACTACCAGTCTTCTTATTTCTTTTGTTGTAACTGAATCTTGTACTTTTTTGGTTATCCACCATTTTACCTGTTTATTATCTGTTCTAACAATAAATTTGTTATATACAATATATGGCTCAAAAGCTAATAAACATTTATATAAGGCAAATAATTCTTTTCTATTTATTTCCCATTTTATTTGTGGGTCTGTATATGATCCTGAATAATATCTACAGTGATGTTCTATTTTTTCATTTATGTATTTATATTTTAGTACTCCTCCGTAACTATGATCACTCGAGTCTGTTTCTACTATATAAGTAAATTGTCTATATTCATCTGGAAAGTATAATTTTGGTAACTCTTTACACATGATTTTAATTTTTCTGATATATTTTTTATCTTGTTCATCAAAGTGATATTCTACATCTTTCTTTAATTTTTTCTGTAGTGGTTTTAAATTTTCTGCTAATTTCGGTATATATTCTCTTACTTGATTAACTAATCCTAAAAATGATTGTAATTTTTTCTTAGTATCTAATAATTCTTCAGAACTAAATATTTTTTGTACAATATGTGTTTGCATTTTTATTCCATTTTTGTCTATTTGTATTCCTAAGAATTCTATTTGATTTTGCATAATTTCAGCTTTCTTTTTTGATAAGCTAATTTCTGATATTTCTATAATATGTATAAATTTTTCTAATAACTTTAAATGCTCTTCTTTTGTTCTTGAGTATAATAGTATATCATCTATATATACTATACAATTTTCTAGTTGGTTAAAAGATGTATTCATAAAATGTTGATATCTACCTGGTGCATTTTTATATCCAAATGGTAGAACATTCCATTCGTAAAAACGTTGTGGTACAGTGAATGCTGTTAAATGTTTAGATTCTTCTTCTAGTTTTAAGTGGTAAAATCCTGATTTACAGTAAAATTTACTAAAGTAATTATATCCTTGTATTTGTCTTACTTTTAATATTTTATTAGGTATAGGGTAATTATATGTTTTAGTTTTTGCATTTAGATTTCTATAATCAATAACCATTCTACTTTTTCCTCTTTTTTGTTCACTATGTTTATTTACGATAAATCTTTGGGCTATTATGTTTACTAGTGCTTTCTTGTATATATTTATTTTCTAATAATTCATTTATATGCATTTTAAATTCTGTTTGGTCTTCAAAATTATATTTTAATGGTTTTTGTGTTATTATACTATTTTCATCTATTAGTTCAATTTTTACTTTTGTTTTGTGTTTATCCCATCCTTGTAATGGGTTTTCGTTATATAATGAGTTTAATTTATCATTTATTGCTTGTATTTTATCTACTGTGAATATTATAATTTCTATTTTATGATCATTAGTTGTTATATTTTCTAATTTTTGGGTAATTTTTTCACTTCCTTTTATCCATGGTGTATTTTTTCTGATTTTATTATTAACTCTTTTTGCTCCTATCTTGTGATTACATATGGTAGTGAACCACCAATGCGTTTTTGTTATAGTGTGTGGATATAGTTTTTCTAAAAAAGGCATTCCTAATAATATATCTTTATTTGTAAATTCATAACTATAGATCTCTTCGATTACTAATATTTTATCCCATATTTGTATTTTTATATTTTTAGCTTTATGTGTTATCATGCTTCCTTCATTATTAAATCCTGTTACTATTAATGGTGTTTTTAATTTTTCCCATTTACTATCTGGTAGACAATTATGTTTACACATATTTGCTTCTGCTCCTGTGTCTATCATAGGTGTGTAATACCTGTTATAGTATCCTTCTATAATTATTTTTTCTAAAATGTATATTTTTGTCATATTAAGATGTTGTAATCATATAATTGTTCTTTTAATAATTACTTTCTTATTTTCATAAGTTATTGTTAGTTGTTTATCATCTATATTATATGGTTTAACTGTTTCTAGCCATTTTATTCCTAAAGTAATATTATTATTTCCTTGATGTATTTTAAATTTAATTTTTATTGGTATTCCTCCAATAATTAGTTCTTGTTCTGTAGTTTCTTCTATATTTACCAAAGCTCTAGGTAATTCTGTATTTATATTTTCTCCTGTAATTATTTCATGTTCTTTGACTAGTTCTCGTATAATTTGGTTTTCTATTTGTCCTGTATTTATAGTTATTAAATATTTTCTTTGGTCTAATATTCCTGTGATATAATATTGGTATGGTTGTATTTCATGCTCAAATGATTTAGTTATTAAATCACAATCTAATCTTCTAGATGTGGTATGTATTAAGTCACAATCTAATCTTCTAGATGTACTAGTTCTTGATGATGAAGGTATATCGTAACTTAATCTTTTAGATGTACTTAATCTTTCTTTTAGTATCTCTAAATCTTCTTCAATATCTATTTCTTTATAACTGTAATCATTATTATCTATTACTGTGATTATTTTATCAAATGGATTTTCTATTTTGATTTTTTGAATCTTATTTTTCTTTGTTATTTTATGCTTTCTAGTTAATACATATAAATTTTACACCTTTGTAAATATCTTACTTCACAGTGCTAATTCTATGCCTGACATTTTCCAATATAGTATCAGTGATTTATCTATGTTCTTGTCTTCTATTGCTACTGAATAGTTTGCACTTATTATAAATTTAAATTTTTGGTATATTAGATTTCCTCTAACTGCACTTATTATACTTTTTTCTATAGGTTGAATTATTCTGTCATCTGCTAAATATAATTCTATAGGTGTATCTATTCCTTCTCTAAAACATGCTTTTATTAATATTTCTGTTGCTCCTAAATGTACGTATTTTATTGGATTTTTTGATTTTAAATCTTGAATTTCTTTATTAATTGTTTTTTTATTTATGATAGGTATTTTAGCTTTACCTTTAATATATTTACAATCTATTACATGTTCCTTTTGGCTTACTACATAATATTCATCGTGTTGTAATTTGAATAAGTTTTTTAATCTAGGTACTTCTAATATTTTATCTATGCTTAAGTCTAATTCTTTTCCTTTTATTTGTTCAAACATATTATTGTCAAATATTATTTTTTGTTCTGTATATTCATTATCTTGATATTCTTCTTTACTTATTATTTTTATATCGCTTTCAGTCATAATCAGAAGCTGTTTCTATTTCATCTTTTAATTCAATATCTGTGAATTCGTATATGCTATCTTCATTTTCATAATCTAAATAATCTATCTGTTTATATTTATCGTTTTCTATTATTACCTCTGTTATTTATTTTTTCTTTAAATCTTTTGGTAATTTACAGTTTCTAGCTAAATGTCCTAGTTTTCCACAATTATAACATTGACATTCTGTTATATTTTTCTTAACTCTATGTGGTCTTTTGTGTTTATAATTTTTTATATAATATTTTTTTCTTGGAATTTTATTCTTATATTTTGTTTTAAAGCGTTTATACTTCTTTATTCTTTTCTTTTTATATGGATTTTTACATCCGAATTGGGGTGCTAATTTGCTTGTACAATATGCTAAGTTTTTTACTAATATTTTTTCTAGTTTTATTTCTTCTTTATGTTTTTCACATAGTTTCATAAACCATTGTTGTAAGAATTTTATTCTAGCTCCTAGTGTATCTACTGTATTTGATTCTTCCCAATCTTTTATTATTTTTGAGCTAAATGGTTCTGGTAATTTTGTGTAATATAATTTTCTTATTTCTCTACTTTCATCATTTGTATATATTCCTTTATAGTAATATTCTCTAAATGCACATGTATATTCATCTATGTAACTCATTTTACATATTGCTAATTTATTCATTAAATTTCTGTTTATTATTTTATCTTTCTGTTGTTCTTCTATTTCTGTTGTCATACTTCCAAATTCATTTCTAATTGATATTTCATATTTGTTTAATATATCTATTGCCGATGTTGCTATTTCATTATTAGATTTCGTATTATTCCTTAGTGTTGTTAAGCTTGCTGGTGTTAAAGTTTGTAACCATATTTTTGTTGTTCCTATAAGTGTTCTTTCTATGTATCCTGGGGCATCTATTATTGATATTTTGTTGTCTATTAATTGTTTTGATATATAGCCTATCCATAATTGAATTGTCTTATTTGTATCTGCTACACAGTCTAAATCTAAGAAATTATTTTGATCCATAGTTTGTCTAGGTATCCAATTTTTATTTAATCTTTTATCCCATAAAATTTTATCTCTATTTTCTTTTTCATAAGTATAATATGTAGGTGTTGTATCCATTCGTGTTCTAGGATTCGAAGTACTAGGTTTTTCATCTAAATTTCCTACATTTATTTCTATATTTTTATCTTTTTCTATAAGGTCGAGATATGTTTTAATATGATTCATAATTATTTTCTGAAATATTATCATTTTCTTCTTCATTTATTTCATTTATTTCTTCTATTTTTAATTCAGGTAATTCTTCTGTTTCTTCTAACATTGTTTTAAATTTTTCTATTTCTTGATTTAACTTTAATTCTTCAGTTCTTTTCTTATATTCCTCTTTTGCTTTTAATTTTTCTTCATATAATTGTTTAAGTCTTTCTAATTTTTTTTGTAATTCTTGTATTCTAGTATCTTTTACTTCTTCTATTTGTTTAATTTCTTTTTTAGCTTGTTCTCTAATTTTTTCAATTTCTTTTTTCCTATCAATTTCTTCATTTTCTTTATTTAATCTTACCATAGTTGTTAGACTATCTTCTAACTTAGCTGATTCTTTATCTGGCATTAGGTATAATAGGTTCCCTATTTTTTTATATCTTCTTTCTAAGTTTGAATGTATTATTTTTATTTCTAGTCCATCTTGACTTTTATATATTTTTTCTTCTACAGCATATTCTTCTTTATTCATTATAAGTTATGTTGATATTTATATTCTAAGTGTTGTAATTGTAGATCTAATAAGAATATCGTTTTTCTTTGTGCTTTTATAGATTTTTGGCATACTCCTGCCCATATATTTTCTTCTAATCTATTTTGTCTAAATCTTAATTCTTGTTTTATTTCATTAATTTTTTTTAATAATTGTTCTTTATAAGTTTCATCCATTATAAGTTTGAAAACATTTTTTCATAATATCCTTGCTTTTTTATCATAAGATTTTGTAGTTCTTTTATATTTTCTGAAATATATTCTAAGTATTCCATATCTTGGGTTCTTCGATATATTATAATATTATTTATTAAAAGTTTATTTAGTAGATCTAAATCTTCCATAGTTTGTAGCCAATATGTTAGATATTCGTAGTTTATCATTAATCTGAATATAAATCATATAATTCATACATGCTTTGGATAGTTAGTTCTTGCCAATTTTGTTCTATGAGTTCCATTATTTTGTCTATTTCTGTCATTTCTTCAATGAGTAAAAGATCATAAATTTTTCGTTTTATATCAATATTAAGTGTTTTAAGGATATATAAAATAAGTATTTTATAATTATAATCTCCATTTAATAAGTATATATTCATCATTTGCATGATTTCTAAACAAGTTTATTCCTTCTAACCTTCTTGTTTGTTATTATCAATTATCAAATTATATTAAAGTTATCCTAAATAAATTCTTTTGGTCACTACTATGATTTTCAGCCTCAATCAGTTACCCTAACAGCGCCTTCAACAAGTTCGTACTTCCCCTCAAACGGCTTCTCTTTTGCCTAACTGGGTTTCCGATTTCGGATGGCATAGTCTGGGCTTACCTATTCTCAAATTTACCTTCGTTCATAGCAAACTACTTCGAATTTATTCAGTATAACAATACTATAACATGATAATAATCTAATAATAATCAAGAGATTATCAGGAATAAGATAGTTTAGTTATTCATATTGAAATATGAACATACCTTAGTTTGTAGATTTTCTGGAATTGACTCCTTCATAGCTTCGTGGTTATTGCTAGATTTCTCCATTTATATTTTTTCTTATCTAGCTCTGATACCAATATGGGGGTAGCGGAAGTTGAGAGAAAATATAGAGAGAAGTGGGAGATGAGGGATGATTTTCCCTTTCTCCTTCATCTTATTTATAGGCAAAATTTACATGACCTTTACTATTCATGAACAGTGACTTGACCTTTACTATTCATGAACAGTGACTGACTCTTACTATTCACATAATTGACATTTCACTATTTATGAATAGTGTCCTGTCGGTGACTCCAAATAAAAACAAACTACTTTACTTTTACTTTACAAAAGAAACAAAAACTTTACAAAAAGGAAGATAAGATTCCTATCCTATCCTACTTTTGACTCTTTACATAAATATTTTTGTCCTATCTTTTGTTTTGTCGGCTGTCTTCATCAGTCTGCCGGCTATTTTGTATCTTCTTTTGTGATAGTTTTATTCCAGCTGTACGGTTGGGACATTGTTATCTTCTCCGTGACATTTGGAACATATGTGTTTTGAGTATTTGCTGCTGATTGTTGTACAATATCTGGTTAATAATGCTGGAGAAATAAAATTTTTCCTTATAGCTCTTGTAGTTGGTATATTTTCTGGTTTTAGGAGGCTTAGTATCCATTGTCGAATTTCCTCCATATCTCCTTCTCTAGTTTCTCGACAGTTAGAATATATCATCGTATTATCTCGGCTATAGTAGCTCCATATTGTATTGTTGTTTAGATAATTATTTGCTAGCTCTGTTAATATCGTAGCTATTCCAATGACTCTTTTGTTAGCATAAAAGTCAGGAATATCTACAATAGGTATCTCATCTTGTTTTTCTATTTTCTCTGGTATTAACATGTCTCTAGTTAAACCAATCTTTATTACCTGTATAACTGGTTTTATCTCGTCATATAGTATCTCTGCAGTGGCTGTATAAAATTTGATAAAGAATAACGTTCCTTTGGTAATTCGTTTGTATGTTAAGAAAGCTTTGTATAATTCGGGTATCTTTGAAATTTCATCTCCTGTAGCTGTGTACACTGTACTAAGTAGTCCGTGGTAGGACAATTAATTTGTTGTATCCTTGTAGGTATTGAGTAATGTAATCGGTATTTGGTTCCTTTATGTTTATAGCTCTGGGGTTTCTGTTTAAGTAAGTTTGGACTTTATAAATGTTTTCTGTATAGGTACGGGTAATATGGTTGTATGTATTTTTCTGTTGGTTTAAATTTGTTTTTTTATGCGTGAGTCGTTTGTGGAGTAGTGCAGTTTTTGTATCTTTGGTCTTTGTATATGGTTTATCAAAAAGTTTGTTCATATTTGTATTTGTATAACTTTTTTCTTCTGTAGCTTTTTCTTTCTTTGTAACTCCTGATGTACCTGCAGCTGTATTTAAACAAACGTTATGGGTTTTAGGGAGTTTCCCAACGTCTCCTTCTAGATCTGGAATTTTAACGTCTTCCGATCGACGTAGCTCCGCATTTTTAACGTCATGCTGCTGACTACTAGCTTGCTCCTTTAGCTTTTGTATCTCACCGTCCATACTATCCACTTTTTTACAAAGTGTAGTTAGGAGGTTGAGTATTTGATCCATTGTATTTGTTTTTTCAGTATCTTTGTCTTGAGAGGTGATCTGCAATCACATTTTTGTTAGTTTTTATAATTTCAATTGTAAATGAAAAGTTCAATATATTTACTATCAGTCTTCTTATTTCTTTTGTTGTAACTGAATCTTGTACTTTTTTGGTTATCCACCATTTTACCTGTGTATTATTTGTTCTAACAGTAAATTTGTTATATACAATATATGGCTCAAAAGCTAATAAACATTTATATAAGGCAAATAATTCTTTTTTATTTATTTCCCATTTTATTTGTGAGTGCAGTATATGATCTGAATAATATCTCTGATGATGTTCTATTTTTTCATTTATGTATTTATATTTTAGTACTCCTCGTAACTATGATCACTCAGTCTGTTTCTACTATATAAGTAAATTGTCTATATTCATCGAAAGTATAATTTTGGTAACTCTTTACACATGATTTTAATTTTTGATATATTTTTATCTTGTTCATCAAAGTGATATTCTACATCTTTCTTTAATTTTTACTGTAGTGGTTTTAAATTTTTACGCTAATTTGGTATATATTCTCTTACTTGATTAACTAATCCTAAAAATGATTGTAATTTTTCTTAGTATCTAATAATTCTTGAACTAAATATTTTTGTACAATATGTGTTTGCATTTTTATTCCATTTTTGTCTATTTGTATTCCTAAGAATTCTATTTGATTTTGCATAATTTCATTTCTTTTTGATAAGCTAATTCGATATTTCTATAATATGTATAAATTTTTTAATAACTTTAAATGCTCTTCTTTTGTTCTTGAGTATAATAGTATATCATCTATATATAATATACAATTTTCTAGTTGGTTAAAAGATGTATCCATAAAATGTTGATATCTACCTGGTGCATTTTTATATCCAAATGGTAGAACATTCCATTCGTAAAAACCTTGTGAGTACAGTGAATCTTTGTTAAATGTTTAGATTCTTCTTCTAGTTTTAAGTGGTAAAATCTGATTCTGATCAAATTTACTAAAGTAATTATATCGTTGTATTTGTCTTACTTTTAATATTTTATTAGGTATAGGGTAATTATATGTTTTAGTTTTTGCATTTAGATTTCTATAATCAATAACCATTCTACTTTTTCCTCTTTTTTGTTCACTATGTTTATTTACGATAAATGCTGGGCTATTATGTTTACTATTGCTTTCTTGTATATATTTATTTTCTAATAATTCATTTATATGCATTTTAAATTCTGATTGGTCTTCAAAATTATATTTTAATGGTTTTTGTGTTATTATACTATTTTCATCTATTAGTTCAATTTTTACTTTTGTTTTGTGTTTATCCCATCCTTGTAATGGGTTTTCGTTATATAATGAGTTTAATTTATCATTTATTGCTTGTATTTTATCTACTGTGAATATTATAATTTCTATTTTATGATCATTAGTTGTTATATTTTCTAATTTTTGGGTAATTTTTTCACTTCCTTTTATCCATGGTGTATTTTTTCTGATTTTATTATTAACTCTTTTGCTCCTATCTTGTGATTACATATGGTAGTGAACCACCAATGCGTTTTTGTTATAGTGTGTGGATATAGTTTTTCTAAAAAAGGCATTCCTAATAATATATCTTTATTTGTAAATTCATAACTATAGATCTCTTCGATTACTAATATTTTATCCCATATTTATATTTTTATATTTTTAGCTTTATGTGTTATCATGCTTCCTTCATTATTAAATCCTGTTACTATTAATGGTGTTTTTAATTTTTCCCATTTACTATCTGGTAGACAATTATGTTTACACATATTTGCTTCACTCCGTGTCTATCATAGGTGTGTAATACCTGTTATAGTATCCTTCTATAATTATTTTTGCTAAAATGTATATTTTTGTCATATTAAGATGTTGTAATCATATAATTGTTCTTTTAATAATTACTTTCTTATTTTCATAAGTTATTGTTAGTTGTTTATCATCTATATTATATGGTTTAACTGTTTCTAGCCATTTTATTCCTAAAGTAATATTATTATTTCCTTGATGTATTTTAAATTTAATTTTTATTGGTATTCCTCTAATAATTAGTTCTTGTTCTGTAGTTTCTTCTATATTTACCAAAGCTCTAGGTAATTCTGTATTTATATTTTCTCCTGTAATTATTTCATGTTCTTTGACTAGTTCTCGTATAATTTGGTTTTCTATTTGTCCTGTATTTATAGTTATTAAATATTTTCTTTGGTCTAATATTCCTGTGATATAATATTGATATGGTTGTATTTCATGCTCTAATGATTTAGTTATTAAATCACAATCTAATCTTCTAGATGTGGTATGTATTAAGTTACAATCTAATCTTCTGGATGTACTAGTTCTTGATGATGAAGGTGTATGGTAACTTAATCTTTTAGATGTACTTAATCTTTCTTTTACTATCTCTAAATCTTCTTCAATATCTATTTCTTTATAACTGTAATCATTATTATCTATTACTGTGATTATTTTATCAAATGGATTTTCTATTTTGATTTTTGAATCTTATTTTTCTTTGTTATTTTATGCTTTGTAGTTAATACATATAAATTTTTACACCTTGCTGTAAATATCTTACTTCCTGGTGCTAATTCTATGCCTGACATTTTCCAATATAGTACCAGTGATTTATCTATGTTCTTGTCTTCTATTGCTACTGAATAGTTTGCACTTATTATAAATTTAAATTTTTGGTATATTAGATTTCCTCTAACTGCACTTATTATACTTTTTTCTATAGGTTGAATTATTCTATCATCTGCTAAATATAATTCTATAGGTGTATCTATTCCTTCTCTAAAACATGCTTTTATTAATATTTCTGTTGCTCCTAAATGTACGTATTTTATTGGATTTTTTGATTTTAAATCTTGGATTTCTTTATTAATTATTTTTTTATTTATGATAGGTATTTTAGCTTTACCTTTAATATATTTACAATCTATTACATGTTCCTTTTGGCTTACTACATAATATTCATCGTGTTGTAATTTGAATAAGTTTTTTAATCTAGGTACTTCTAATATTTTATCTATGCTTAAGTCTAATTCTTTTCCTTTTATTTGTTCAAACATATTATTGTCAAATATTATTTTTTGTTCTGTATATTCATTATCTTGATATTCTTCTTTAGTTATTATTTTTATATCGCTTTCAGTCATAATCAGAAGCTGTTTCTATTTCATCTTCTAATTTAATATCTGTGAATTCGTATATGCTATCTTCATTTTCTAATTCATAATCTAAATAATCTATCTGTTTATATTTATCGTTTTCTATTATTACCTCTGTTATTTGTTTTTTCTTTAAATCTTTTGGTAATTTACAGTTTCTAGCTAAATGTCCTAGTTTTTCACAATTATAAACTTTACATTCTGTTATATTTTTCTTAACTCTATGTGGTCTTTTGTGTTTATAATTTTTTATATAATATTTTTTCTTGGAATTTTATTCATATATTTTGTTTTAAAGCGTTTATACTTCTTTATTCTTTTCTTTTTATATGGATTTTTACATCCGAATTGGGGTGCTAATTTGCTTGTACAATATGCTAAGTTTTTTACTAATATTTTTTCTAGTTTTATTTCTTCTTTATGTTTTTCACATAGTTTCATAAACCATTGTTGTAAGAATTTTATTCTAGCTCCTAGTGTATCTACTGTATTTGATTCTTCCCAATCTTTTATTATTTTTAAACTAAATGATTCTGGTAATTTTGTGTAATATAATTTTCTTATTTCTCTACTTTCATCATTTGTATATATTCCTTTATAGTAATATTCTCTAAATGCACATGTATATTCATCTATATAACTCATTTTACATATTGCTAATTTATTCATTAAATTTCTGTTTATTATTTTATCTTTCTGTTGTTCTTCTATTTCTGTTGTCATACTTCCAAATTCATTTCTAAATGATATTTAATATTTGTTTAATATATCTATTGCTCATGTTGCTATTTCATTATTAGATTTCGTATTATTCCTTAGTGTTGCTAAGCTTGCTGGTGTTAAATTTTGTAACCATATTTTTGTTGTTCCTATAAGTGTTTTTTCTATGTATCCTGGGGCATCTATTATTGATATCTTGTTATCTATTAATTGTTTTGATATATAACCTATCCATAATTGAATTGTCTTATTTGTATCTGCTACACAGTCTAAATCTAAGAAATTATTTTGGTCTATAGTTTGTCTAGGTATCCAATTTTTATTCAATCTTTTATCCCATAAAACTTTATCTCTATTTTCTTTTTCATAAGTATAATATGTAGGTGTTGTATCTATTCGTGTTCTAGGATTCGAAGTACTAGATTTTTCATCTAAATTTCCTACATTTATTTCTATATTTTTATCTTTTTCTATAAGGTCAGTATATGTTTCTGAATATGATTCATAATTATTTTCTGAAATATTATCATTTTCTTCTTCATTTATTTCATTTATTTCTTCTATTTTTAATTCGGAGTAATTCTTACATTTCTTCTAACATTGTTTTAAATTTTTCTATTTCTTGATTTAACTTTAATTCTTGATTCTTTTCTTATATTCCTCTTTTGCTTTTAATTTTTCTTCATATAATTGTTTAAGTCTTTCTAATTCTTTTGTAATTCTTGTATTCTAGTATCTTTTACTTCTTCTATTTGTTTAATTTCTTTTTAGCTTGTTCTCTAATTTTTCAATTTCTTTTTCCTATCAATTTCTTCATTTTCTTTATTTAATCTTACCATAGTTGTTAGACTATCTTCTAATTTAGCTGATTCTTTATCTGGCATTAAGTATAATTGGGTTCCTATTTTTTTATATCTTCTTTCTAAGTTTGAATGTATTATTTTTATTTCTAGTCCATCTTGACTTTTATATATTTTTTCTTCTACAGCATATTCTTCTTTATTCATTATAAGTTATGTTGATATTTATATTCTAAGTGTTGTAATTGTAGATCTAATAAGAATATCGTTTTTCTTTGTGCTTTTATAGATTTTTGGCATACTCCTGCCCATATATTTTCTTCTAATCTATTTTGTCTAAATCTTAATTCTTGTTTTATTTCATTAATTTTTTCTAATAATTGTTCTCTATAAGTTTCATCCATTATAAAAACATTTTTTCATAATATTCTCGTTTCTTTATTATACGATTTTGTATTTCTTTTATATTTTCTGAAATATATTCTAAGTATTCCATATCTTGGGTTCTTTGGTACGTTTTAATATTATTTATTAAAAGTTTATTTAGTAGTTCTAAATCTTCTATAGTTTGTAGCCAATATGTTAGATATTCGTAGTTTATCATTAATCTGAATAAAAATCATATAATTCATCTATATTTTGAATAGTTAGTTCTTGCCAATTTTGTTCTATAAGTTCCATTATCTGGTCTAGTTCTGTCATTTCTTCAATAATTAAAATATCATAAATTTTTCTTTTTATGTCAATATTAAGTGTTTTAAAAACATATAAAATAAGTATTTTATAATTATAGTCTTCATCTAGTAAGTATGTGTTCATTATTTTCATGATTTCTAAACAAATTTATTTCTTCTAACCTTCTTGTTTGTTATTATCAATTATCAAATTATATTAAAGTTATCCTAAATAAATTCTTTTGGTCACTACTATGATTTTCAGCCTCAATCAGTTACCCTAACAGCGCCTTCAACAAGTTCGTACTTCCCCTCAAACGGCTTCTCTTTTGCCTAACTGGGTTTCCGGTTTCGGATGGCATAGTCTGGGCTTACCTATTCTCAGCCTACCTTCGTTCATAGCAAACTACTTCAAATTTATTCAGTATAACAATACTATAACATGATAATAATCTAATAATAATCAAGAGATTATCAGGAATAAGATAGTTTAGTTATTCATATTGAAATATGAACATACCTTAGTTTGTATATCATCTATATATACTATACAATTTTCTAGTTGGTTAAAATATGTATCCATAAAATGTTGATATCTACCTGGTGCATTTTTATATCCAAATGGTAGAACATTTCATTCGTAAAAACCTTGTGGTACAGTGAATGCTGTTAAATGTTTAGATTCTTCTTCTAGTTTTAAGTGGTAAAATCCTGATTTACAGTCAAATTTACTAAAGTAATTATATCGTTGTATTTGTCTTACTTTTAATATTTTATTAGGTATAGGGTAATTATATGTTTTAGTTTTTGCATTTAGATTTCTATAATCAATAACCATTCTACTTTTTCCTCTTTTTTGTTCACTATGTTTATTTACGATAAATGCTGGGCTATTATGTTTACTATTGCTTTCTTGTATATATTTATTTTCTAATAATTCATTTATATGCATTTTAAATTCTGATTGGTCTTCAAAATTATATTTTAATGATTTTTGTGTTATTATACTATTTTCATCTATTAGTTCAATTTTTACTTTTGTTTTGTGTTTATCCCATCCTTGTAATGGGTTTTCGTTATATAATGAGTTTAATTTATCATTTATTGCTTGTATTTTATCTACTGTAAATATTATAATTTCTATTTTATGATCATTAGTTGTTATATTTTCTAATTTTTGGGTAATTTTTTCACTTCCTTTTATCCATGGTGTATTTTTTCTGATTTTATTATTAACTCTTTTTGCTCCTATCTTGTGATTACATATGGTAGTGAACCACCAATCTGTTTTTGTTATACTCTGTGGATATAGTTTTTCTAAAAAAGGCATTTCTAATAATATATCTTTATTAGTAAATTCATAACTATAGATCTCTTCGATTACTAATATTTTATTCCATATTTGTGTTTTTATATTTTTAGCTTTATGTGTTCTCATGCTTCCTTCATTATTAAATCCTGTTACTATTAATGGTGTTTTTAATTTTTCCCATTTACTATCTGGTAGACAATTATGTTTACACATATTTGCTTCTGCTCCTGTGTCTATCATAGGTGTGTAATATCTATTATAGTATCCTTCTATAATTATTTTTGCTAAAATATATATTTTTGTCATTTAAAGATGTTTAGTTTATCATATAATTATTCGTTTAATAATTACTTTCTTGTTTTCATAAGTTATTGCTAGTTGTTTATCATCTATATTATATGGTTTAACTGTGTCTAGCCATTTTATTCCTAATGTAATATTATTATTTCCTTGATGTATTTTGAATTTAATTTTTATTGGTATTCCTCCAATAATTAGTTCTTGTTCTGTAGTTTCTTCTATATTTACCAAAGCTCTAGGTAATTCTGTATTTATAGTTTCTCCTGTAATTATTTCATGTTCTTTCACTAGTTCTCGTATAATTTGGTTTTCTATTTGTCCTGTATTTATAGTTATTAAATATTTTGTTTGGTCTAATATTCCTGTGATATAATATTGGTATGGTTGTATTTCATGCTCTAATGATTTAGTTATTAAATCACAATCTCTTCTTCTAGATGTGGTATGTGTTAAGTCACAATCTAATCTTCTAGATGTACTAGTTCTTGATGATGAAGGTATATCGTAACTTAATCTTTTAGATGTACTTAATCTTTCTTTTACTATCTCTAAATCTTCTTCAATATCTATTTCTTTATAACTGTAATCATTATTATATATTACTGTGATTATTTTATCAAATGGATTTTCTATTTTGATTTTTTGAATCTTATTTTTTGCTGTTATTTTATGCTTTGTAGTTAATACATATAAATTTTTACACCTTGCTGTAAATATCTTACTTCCTGGTGCTAATTCTATGCCTGACATTTTCCAATATAGTATCAGTGATTTATCTATGTTCTTGTCTTCTATTGCTACTGAATAGTTTGCACTTATTATAAATTTAAATTTTTGGTATATTAGATTTCCTCTAACTGCACTTATTATACTTTTTTCTATAGGTTGAATTATTCTTTCATCTGCTAAATATAATTCTATAGGTTTATCTATTCATTCTCTAAAACATGCTTTTATTAATATTTACATTTGCTCCTAAATGTACGTATTTTATTGGATTTTTTGATTTTAAATCTTGGATTTCTTTATTAATTATTTTTTTATTTATGATAGGTATTTTAGCTTTACCTTTAATATATTTACAATCTATTACATGTTCCTTTTGGCTTACTACATAATATTCATCGTGTTGTAATTTGAATAAGTTTTTTAATCTAGGTACTTCTAATATTTTATCTATGCTTAAGTCTAATTCTTTTCCTTTTATTTGTTCAAACATATTATTGTCAAATATTATTTTTTGTTCTGTATATTCATTATCTTGATATTCTTCTTTAGTTATTATTTTTATATCGCTTTCAGTCATAATCGGAAAATTTTCTATTTCATCTTCTAATTCAATATCTGTGAATTCGTATATGCTATCTTCATTTTCTAATTCATAATCTAAATAATCTATCTGTTTATATTTATCGTTTTCTATTATTACCTCTGTTATTTGTTTTTTCTTTAAATCTTTTGGTAATTTACAGTTTCTAGCTAAATGTCCTAGTTTTCCACAATTATAACATTTACATTCTGTTATATTTTTCTTAACTCTATGTGGTCTTTTGTGTTTATAACTCTTTATATAATATCTTTTTCTTGGAATTTTATTCTTATATTTTGTTTTAAAGCGTTTATACTTCTTTATTCTTTTCTTTTTATATGGATTTTTACATCCAAATTGGGGTGCTAATTTGCTTGTACAATATGCTAAGTTTTTTACTAATATTTTTTCTAGTTTTATTTCTTCTTTATGTTTTTCACATAGTTTCATAAACCATTGTTGTAAGAATTTTATTCTAGCTCCTAGTGTATCTACTGTATTTGATTCTTCCCAATCTTTTATTATTTTTGAACTAAATGGTTCTGGTAATTTTGTGTAATATAATTTTCTTATTTCTCTACTTTCATCATTTGTATATATTCCTTTATAGTAATATTCTCTAAATGCACATGTATATTCATCTATGTAACTCATTTTACATATTGCTAATTTATTCATTAAATTTCTGTTTATTATTTTATCTTTCTGTTGTTCTTCTATTTCTGTTGTCATACTCCCAAATTCATTTCTAATTGATATTTCATATTTGTTTAATATATCTATTGCTGATGTTGCTATTTCATTATTAAATTTCGTATTATTCCTTAGTGTTGCTAAGCTTGCTGGTGTTAAATTTTGTAACCATATTTTTGTTGTTCCTATAAGTGTTCTTTCTATGTATCCTGGGGCATCTATTATTGATATTTTGTTGTCTATTAATTGTTTTGATATATAGCCTATCCATAATTGAATTGTCTTATTTGTATCTGCTACACAGTCTAAATCTAAGAAATTATTTTGATCCATAGTTTGTCTAGGTATCTAATTTTTATTTAATCTTTTATCCCATAAAACTTTATCTCTATTTTTTTTTTCATAAGTATAATATGTAGGTGTTGTATCCATTCGTGTTCTAGGATTCGAAGTACTAGGTTTTTCATCTAAATTTCCTACATTTATTTTTATATTTTTATCTTTTTCTATAAGGTCAGTATATGTTTCTGAATATGATTCATAATTATTTTCTGAAATATTATCATTTTCTTCTTCATTTATTTCATTTATTTCTTCTATTTTTAATTCAGGTAATTCTTCTGTTTCTTCTAACATTGTTTTAAATTTTTCTATTTCTTGATTTAACTTTAATTCTTCAGTTCTTTTCTTATATTCCTCTTTTGCTTTTAATTTTTCTTCATATAATTGTTTAAGTCTTTCTAATTCTTTTTGTAATTCTTGTATTCTAGTATCTTTTACTTCTTCTATTTGTTTAATTTCTTTTTTAGCTTGTTCTCTAATTTTTTCAATTTCTTTTTTCCTATCAATTTCTTCATTTTCTTTATTTAATCTTACCATAGTTGTTAGACTATCTTCTAATTTTGCTGATTCTTTATCTGGCATTAAGTATAATTGGGTTCCTATTTTTTTATATCTTCTTTCTAAGTTTGAATGTATTATTTTTATTTCTAGTCCATCTTGACTTTTATATATTTTTTCTTCTACAGCATATTCTTCTTTATTCATTATAAGTTATGTTGATATTTATATTCTAAGTGTTGTAATTGTAGATCTAATAAGAATATCGTTTTTCTTTGTGCTTTTATAGATTTTTGGCATACTCCTGCCCATATATTTTCTTCTAATCTATTTTGTCTAAATCTTAATTCGAAGTAGTTTGCTATGAACGAAGGTAGGCTGAGAATAGGTAAGCCCAGACTATGCCATCCGAAACCGGAAACCCAGTTAGGCAAAAGAGAAGCCGTTTGAGGGGAAGTACGAACTTGTTGAAAGCTATTAGGAGTAAGCGATTGAGGCTGAAAATCATAGTACTGACCAAAAGAATTTATTTAGGATAACTTTAATATAATTTGATAATTGATAATAACAAACAAGAAGGTTAGAAGGAATAAACTTGTTTAGAAATCATGCAAATGATGAATATATACTTATTAAATGGAGATTATAATTATAAAATACTTATTTTATATATCCTTAAAACACTTAATATTGATATAAAACGAAAAATTTATGATCTTTTACTCATTGAAGAAATGACAGAAATAGACAAAATAATGGAACTCATAGAACAAAATTGGCAAGAACTAACTATCCAAAGCATGTATGAATTATATGATTTATATTCAGATTAATGATAAACTACGAATATCTAACATATTGGCTACAAACTATGAAAGATTTAGATCTACTAAATAAACTTTTAATAAATAATATTATAATATATCGAAGAACCCAAGATATGGAATACTTAGAATATATTTCAGAAAATATAAAGAAAATACAAAATCTTATGATAAAAAAGCAAGGATATTATGAAAAAATATTTTCAAACTTATAATGGATGAAACTTATAGAGAACAATTATTAGAAAAGATTAATGAAATAAAACAAGAATTACGATTTAGACAAAATAGATTAGAAGAAAATATATGGGCAGGAGTATGCCAAAAATCTATAAAAGCACAAAGAAAAACGATATTCTTATTAGATCTACAATTACAACACTTAGAATATAAATATCAACATAACTTATAATGAATAAAGAAGAATATGCTGTAGAAGAAAAAATATATAAAAGTCAAGATGGACTAGAAATAAAAATAATACATTCAAACTTAGAAAGAAGATATAAAAAAATAGGGAACCTATTATACCTAATGCCAGATAAAGAATCAGCTAAGTTAGAAGATAGTCTAACAACTATGGTAAGATTAAATAAAGAAAATGAAGAAATTGATAGGAAAAAAGAAATTGAAAAAATTAGAGAACAAGCTAAAAAAGAAATTAAACAAATAGAAGAAGTAAAAGATACTAGAATACAAGAATTACAAAAAGAATTAGAAAGACTTAAACAATTATATGAAGAAAAATTAAAAGCAAAAGAGGAATATAAGAAAAGAACTGAAGAATTAAAGTTAAATCAAGAAATAGAAAAATTTAAAACACTGTTTAGCACTTAGGGTTTAGGGTTTTTATCTTAGGGTTGAGGGTTTAGCTTAGGGTTAAATTTAGGGTTTAGGGTTTAGGTTTAGGGTTAGGGTTCAGTGTTTAGGGTTTAAGGTTTAGGATTTTAGGTTTGAGGTTTAGGATTTTGGTTTAGGATTTAGGGTTTAGGGTTTAGGGTTTAGGGTGTAGGGTTTAATATTTAAGGTTTATGATTTATGGTTTAGGGTTTAGGTTTAGGGTTTAGGGTTTAGGGTTTAGGGTTTAGGGTTTAGGTTTAGGGTTTAACATTTAGGGTTTAGGGTTTAGGGTTTAGGGTGTAGGGTTTAGTATTTAGGGCTTACGATTTATGGTTTAGGGTTTTGGTTTAGGGTTTAGTGTTTAGGTTTAGGGTTTAACATTTAGGGTTTAGGGCTAGGGTTTAGGTTTTAGGGTTTAGGATGTAGGGTTTAGGTTTGGGGTTTGGGGTTTAGGGTTTACAGTATAGGTATTAAGATTTAGGGTTTAGGATTAGGGTTTAGGGTTTAGGTTTACTGTTTAGCACTTAGGGTTTAGGGTTTTTGTCTTAGGGTTTAGGGTTTAGTGTTTAGGGTTAAATTTAGGGTTTAGGGTTTAGGTTTAGTGTTTAGCACTTAGTGTGTAGGGTTTATGAATTAGGGTTTTTGGTTTAGTTTTATGATTAGGGTTTAGGGTTTAGTGTTTAGGGTTTAGGGTTGAGGATTTAGGGTTTGCAGTTTAGGTTTGTGGTTTAGTTTAGGGTTTAGGATTTTAGGTTAAAGTTTATGGTTGAGACTTTAGGGTTTATGTTTTAGTGTTTAGGGTTTAGGGGTTAGGGTTTAGGGTGTAGGGTGTAGGGTTTAGGTTTAGGTTTAGCATTTAGGATTGAGGGTTTAGGGTTTATTGCTTAGGGTTTAGGGTTTAGGGACTATGATTTTGGGTTTAAGGTTTATGGTTTAGGGTTTAGGGTTTAGGGTTTTGGGTTTATGATTTTGGGTTTAAGTTTTAGTGTTTAGGTTTTGGGTTTAGGGAATAGTGTTTAGTAATTAGGTTTATAATTTGTTGGTTCGGATTTAGGGTTTTGGTCTTAGGGTTTTGGGTTTAGGGTTTTGGGTTTATGTTTTAGGGTTTAGGGTTTAAGGTTTATGATTTTGGGTTTAAGGTTTAGGATTTAGGTTTAGGGGTTAGCGTTTAGGGTTTAGAGTTTAGGGTTTCAAGTGTATGGTTTAGGTTTAGGGTTTAGCATTTAGGGTTTAGGGTTTAGGGTTTATTGCTTAGGTCAAAGGGTTTAGGGTTTAGGGTTTAGGTTTAAGTGTTTAGGTTTAGCGTTTAACATTTAGGGTTTAGGATTTAGGGTTAGGGTTTAGTTTTTAGGGTTTAGGATGTAGTGTTTAGGTTTAGGGGTTAGGGTTTAGGGTTTATCGCTTAGAGTTTAGGGTTTATGATTTTAGGCTAAAGGTTTAGGGTTTAGAGTTTACAGTAGAGGGTTTAAGATTTAATGTTTAAGATTAGGGTTTAGGATTTAGGGTTTAGGTTTAGTGTTTATCACTTAGGGTTTAGGGTTTTTGTCTTAGGCTTTAGGGTTTAGTGTTTAGGGTTTAGTGTTTAGAGTTAAATTTAGGGTTTCGAGTTTAGTGTTTAGGGTTTAGGGTTTGGAGTTTAGGATTTAGGGTTTATGAATTAGGGTTGATGGTTTAGGTTTAGGATTAGGGTTTAGGGTTTAGGGTTTCAAATTTAGGGTTAGGGAATAGGGTGTAGAGTTTATGGCTTTGGATTTAGGGTTTCTGGGTTAGGGTTTGGGGTTTATGATTTTAGGCTAAAGATTTAGGGTTTAGGGTTTACGGTATAGGGATTAAGATTAAGGGTTTAGGATTAGGGTTTAGGGTTTAGGGTTTAGGGTTTAGGGTTTAGGGTTTAGGGTTTAGGTTTAGTATTTAGCACTTAGGGTTTAGAGTTTTTGTCTTAGGGTTTAGGGTTTAGTGTTTAGGGTTAAATTTAGGGTTTAGGGTTTAGTCTTTAGGGTTAAATTTAGGGTTTAGTATTTAGTGTTTAGGGTTTAGGGTTTGGAGTTTAGGATTTAGGGTTTAGGAATTAGGGCTTATGGTTTAGGTTTAGGATTAGGGTTGAGGGCTTAGAGTTTAGGGTTTAGGATTTAGGATTTAGGGTTTAAAGTTTAGGTTTATGGTTTAGTTTAGGGTTTAGGATTTTAGGTTATAGTTTAGGGTTTAGGTTTTAGTGTTTAGGGTTTAGGGTTTAGGGTGTAGGGTTTAGGTTTAGGGTTTAGCATTTAGGATTTAGGGTTTAGGGTTTATTGCTTAGGGTTTAGGGTTTAGGGATTTTGATTTTGGTTTTAAGGTTTATGGTTTATGGTTTATGCTTTAGGGTTTATGATTTTGGGTTTAAGGTTTAGGGCTTAGGGTTTAGGGCATAGAGTTTAGGAATTAGGTTTACGGTTTATTGGTTAGGATTTAGGGTATTGGATTTAGGGTTTTGGGTTTAGGGTTTAGGGTTTAGGGTTTAGGGTTTAGGGTTTAGGGTTTAGGGTTTAGGGTTGGGGTTCAGTGTTTAGGGTTTAAGGTTTATGATTTTAGGTTTGAGGTTTAGGATTTAGGTTTATGATTTAGGGTTTAGTGTTTAGGGTTTAGTATTTAGGTTGTAGGGTTTGGTATTTAGGGTTCACGATTTATGGTTTAGGGTTTAGGTTTATGGTTTAGGGTTTAGGGTTTAGCGTTTACTATTTAGGTTTAGGGTTTAACATTTAGGGTTTGGGGTTTAAGGTTAGGGTTTAGGTGTTAGGGTTTAGAATGTAGGGTTTAGGTTTAGTGTTTAGGGTTTAGGGTTTATCGCTTAGTGTTTAGGGTTTATGATTTTAGGCTAAAGGTTTAGGGTTTACGGTATAGTGATTAATATTTAGGGTTTAGGAGTAGGGTTTAGGGTTTAGGGTTTAGGGTTTAGGGTTTAGGTTTAGTGTTTAGCACTTAGGGTTTAGGGTTTTTGTTTTAGGGTTTAGGGTTTAGTGTTTAGGCTTAAATTTAGGGTTTAGAGTTTAGTGTTTAAGGTTTAGGGTTTGGAGTTTAGGATTTAGGGTTTATGAATTAGGGTTTATGGTTTAAGTTTAGGATTAGGGTTTAGAGTTTAGGGTTTAGGGTTTAGGATTTAGGGTTTAAAGTTTAGGTTTATGGTTTAGTTTAGGGTTTAGGATTTTAGGTTACAGTTTAGGGTTTAGGTTTTAATGTTTAGGGTTTAGTGTTTAGGGTTTAATGTGTAGGGTTTAGGTTTATGGTTTTGCATTTAGGATTTAGGGTTTACAATTTATGGTTTAGGGTTTAGGGTTTAGGGTTTAGTATTTAGGTTTAGGGTTTAACATTTAGGATTTAGGGTTTAAAGTTAGGGTTTAGGTTTTAGGGTTTAGGATGTAGGGTTTCGGTTTTGGGTTTAGGGTTTAGGGTTTATCACTTAGGGTTTAGGGTTTATGATTTTAGGCTAAAGGTTTAGGGTTTAGAGTTGACGGTATAGGGATTAAGATTTAGGGTTTAGGTTTAGTGTTTAGGGTTTAGGGTTTAAGGTTTAGGTTTACTGTTTAGCACTTAGGGTTTAGGGTTTTTATCTTAGGGTTGAGGGTTTAGCTTAGGGTTAAATTTAGGGTTTAGGGTTTAGGTTTAGGGTTAGGGTTCAGTGTTTAGGGTTTAAGGTTTAGGATTTTAGGTTTGAGGTTTAGGATTTTGGTTTAGGGTTTAGGGTTTAGGGTTTAGGGTTTAGGGTTTAGGGTGTAGGGTTTAGTATTTAAGGTTTATGATTTATGGTTTAGGGTTTAGGTTTAGGGTTTAGGGTTTAGGGTTTAGTGTTTAGGTTTAGGGTTTAACATTTAGGGTTTAGGGTTTAGGGTGTAGGGTTTAGTATTTAGGGCTTACGATTTATGGTTTAGGGTTTTGGTTTAGGGTTTAGGGTTTAGTGTTTAGGTTTAGGGTTTAACATTTAGGGTTTAGGGCTAGGGTTTAGGTTTTAGGGTTTAGGATGTAGGGTTTAGGTTTGGGGTTTGGGGTTTAGGGTTTACAGTATAGGTATTAAGATTTAGGGTTTAGGATTAGGGTTTAGGGTTTAGGTTTACTGTTTAGCACTTAGGGTTTAGGGTTTTTGTCTTAGGGTTTAGGGTTTAGTGTTTAGGGTTAAATTTAGGGTTTAGGGTTTAGGTTTAGTGTTTAGCACTTAGTGTGTAGGGTTTATGAATTAGGGTTTTTGGTTTAGTTTTATGATTAGGGTTTAGGGTTTAGTGTTTAGGGTTTAGGGTTGAGGATTTAGGGTTTGCAGTTTAGGTTTGTGGTTTAGTTTAGGGTTTAGGATTTTAGGTTAAAGTTTATGGTTGAGACTTTAGGGTTTATGTTTTAGTGTTTAGGGTTTAGGTTTTAGGGTTTAGGGTGTAGGGTGTAGGCATTAGGTTTAGGGTTTAGCATTTAGGATTTAGGGTTTAGGGTTTATTTCTTAGGGTTTATGGTTTAGGGATTATGATTTTGGGTTTAAGGTTTATGGTTTATGGTTTAGGGTTTAGGGTTTATGATTTTGGGTTTAAGGTTTAGTGTTTAGGTTTTGGGTTTAGTTGATAGTGTTTAGTAATTAGGTTTACAGTTTGTTGGTTAGGATTTAGAGTTTTGGTCATAGGGTTTTGGGTTTTGGGTTTAAGGTTTTGTGTTTATGTTTTAGGGTTTAGGGTTTAAGGTTTATGATTTTGGGTTTAAGGTTTAGGATTTAGGTTTAGGGGTTAGCGTTTAGGGTTTAGAGTTTAGGGTTTCAAGTGTATGGTTTAGGTTTAGGGTTTAGCATTTAGGGTTTAGGGTTTAGGGTTTATTGCTTAGGTCAAAGGGTTTAGGGTTTAAGTGTTTAGGTTTAGCGTTTAACATTTAGGGTTTAGGATTTAGGGTTAGGGTTTAGTTTTTAGGGTTTAGGATGTAGTGTTTAGGTTTAGGGGTTAGGGTTTAGGGTTTATCGCTTAGAGTTCAGGGTTTATGATTTTAGGCTAAAGGTTTAGGGTTTAGAGTTTACAGTAGAGGGTTTAAGATTTAATGTTTAAGATTAGGGTTTAGGATTTAGGGTTTAGGTTTAGTGTTTAGCACTTAGGGTTTAGGGTTTTTGTCTTGGGCTTTAGGGTTTAGTGTTTAGGGTTATATTTAGGGTTTAGGGTTTAGTGTTTAGGGTTATATTTAGGGTTTAGGGTTTAGTGTTTAGGGTTAAACTTAGGGTTTCGAGTTTAGTGTTTAGGGTTTAGGGTTTGGAGTTTAGGATTTAGGGTTTATGAATTAGGGTTGATGGTTTAGGTTTAGGATTAGGGTTTAGGGTTTAGGGTTTCAAATTTAGGGTTAGGGAATAGGGTGTAGAGTTTATGGCTTTGGATTTAGGGTTTCTGGGTTAGGGTTTTGGGTTTACGATTTTAGGCTAAAGATTTAGGGTTTAGGGTTTACGGTATAGGTATTATGATTAAGGGTTTAGGATTAGTGTTTAGGGTTTAGGGTTTAGGGTTTAGGGTTTAGGGTTTAGGGTTTAGGTTTAGTATTTAGCACTTAGGGTTTAGAGTTTTTGTCTTAGGGTTTAGGGTTTAGGGTTTAGGGTTAAATTTAGGGTTTAGGGTTTAGTGTTTAGGGTTAAATTTAGGGTTTAGTATTTAGTGTTTAGGGTTTAGGGTTTGGAGTTTAGGATTTAGGGTTTAGGAATTAGGGCTTATGGTTTAGGTTTAGGATTAGGGTTGAGGGTTTAGAGTTTAGGGTTTAGGATTTAGGATTTAGGGTTTAAAGTTTAGGTTTATGGTTTAGTTTAGGGTTTAGGATTTTAGGTTATAGTTTATGGTTTAGGTTTTAGTGTTTAGGGTTTAGGGTTTAGGGTGTAGGGTTTAGGTTTAGGGTTTAGCATTTAGGATTTAGGGTTTAGGGTTTATTGCTTAGGGTTTAGGGTTTAGGGATTTTGATTTTGGTTTTAAGGTTTATGGTTTATGGTTTATGCTTTAGGGTTTATGATTTTGGGTTTAAGGTTTAGGGCTTAGGGTTTAGGGCATAGAGTTTAGGAATTAGGTTTACGGTTTATTGGTTAGGATTTAGGGTATTGGATTTAGGGTTTTGGGTTTAGGGTTTAGGGTTTAGGGTTTAGGGTTTAGGGTTTAGGGTTGGGGTTCAGTGTTTAGGGTTTAAGGTTTATGATTTTAGGTTTGAGGTTTAGGATTTAGGTTTATGGTTTAGGGTTTAGTATTTAGGTTGTAGGGTTTGGTATTTAGGGTTCACGATTTATGGTTTAGGGTTTAGGGTTTAGCGTTTACTATTTAGGTTTAGGGTTTAACATTTAGGGTTTGGGGTTTAAGGTTAGGGTTTAGGTGTTAGGGTTTAGAATGTAGGGTTTAGGTTTAGTGTTTAGGGTTTAGGGTTTATCGCTTAGTGTTTAGGGTTTATGATTTTAGGCTAAAGGTTTAGGGTTTACGGTATAGTGATTAATATTTAGGGTTTAGGATTGTGGTTTAGGGTTTAGGGTTTAGGGTTTAGGGTTTATGGTTTAAGTTTAGGATTAGGGCTTAAAGTTTAGGGTTTAGGGTTTAGGATTTAGGGTTTAGGGTTAGGGTTCTGTGTTTAGGGTTTAAGGTTTATGATTTTAGGTTTGAGGTTTAGGATTTAGGTTTAGGGTTTAGGGTTTAGTGTTTAGGGTTTAGTATTTAGGGTGTAGGGTTTGGTATTTAGGGTTCACGATTTACTGTTTATGTTTAGGGTTTAACATTTAGGGTTTAGGGTTTAAGGTTAGGGTATAGGTGTTAGGGTTTAGAATGTAGGGCTTAGGTTTAGTATTTAGGGTTTAGGGTTTATCGCTTAATGTTTAGGGTTTATGATTTTTGGCTAAAGGTTTAGGGTTTACGGTATAGTGATTAATATTTAGGGTTTAGGATTGTGGTTTAGGGTTTAGGGTTTAGGGTTTAGGTTTAGTGTTTAGCACTTAGGGTTTTTGTTTTAGGGTTTAGGGTTTAGTGTTTAGTCTTAAATTTAGGGTTTAGAGTTTAGTGTTTAGGGTTTAGGGTTTGGAGTTTAGGATTTAGGGTTTATGAATTAGGGTTTATGGTTTAATTTTAGGATTAGGGTTTAGAGTTTTGGGTTTAGGGTTTAGGATTTAGGGTTTAGAGTTTAGGTTTATGGTTTAGTTTAGGGTTTAGGATTTTAGGTTAAAGTTTTGGGTTGAGAGTTTGGGGTTTAGGTTTTAGTGTTTAGGGTTTAGGGTTTAGAGTGTAGGGTGTAGGGTTTAGGTTTAGGGTTTAGCATTTAGGATTTAGGGTTTAGGGTTTATTGCTTAGGGTTTAGGGTTTAGGGATTATGATTTTGGGTTTAAGGTTTATGGTTTATGGTTTAGGGTTTAGGATTTAAGGTTTAGGGTTTAGGTTTAGGTTTTAGGGAATATAGTTTAGGAATTAGGTTTACGGTTTATTGGTTAGGTTATAGGGCATTGGTCTTAGGGTTTTGGGTTTAGGGTTTTGGGTTTATGTTTTAGGGTTTAGGGTTAGGGATCAGGGTTTAGGGTTTAAGGTTGATGATTTTGGGTTGAAGGTTTAGGATTTAGGTTTAGGGGTTAGGGTTTAGGGTTTAGGGTTTAGGGTTTCGAGTGTATGGTTTAGGTTTAGGGTTTAGCATTTTGGATTTAGGGTTTAGGGTTTAGGGTTTAGTGCTTTGGTTTAGGGTTTATCGTAGGGTTTAGGTTTAGGGGTTAGGATTTGGGGTTTATGATTTTAGGCTAAAGGTTTAGGGTTTACAGTATAGGGATTAAGATTTAGGGTTTAGGATTAGGGTTTAGAGTTTAGAGTTTAGGAGTTAGGTTTAGTGTTTAGCACTTAGGGTTTAGGGTTTTTGTCTTAGGGTTTATGGTTTAGTGTTTAGGGTTAAACTTAGGGTTTATATTTTTGTGTTTAGGGTTTAGGGTTTGGGGTATAGGGATTAAGATTTAGGGTTTAGGATTAGGGTTTAGGGTTTAGGGTTTAGGTTTAGTGTATAGCACTTAGGGTTTAGGGTTTTTGTTTTATGTTTCAGGGTTTAGTGTTTAGGCTTAAATTTAGGGTTTAGAGTTTAGTGTTTGGGGTTTAGGGTTTGGAGTTTAATATTTAGGGTTTTTGAATTAGGGTTTATGGTTTAGGTTTATTATTAGGGTTTAGGGTTTAGAGTTTAGGGTTTAAGGTTTAGGATTTAGGGTTTAAAGTTTAGGTTTATGGTTTAGTTTAGGGCTTAGGATTTTAGGTTAAAGTTTAGGGTTTAGGGTTTAGGGTTTAGGGTTTAGGTTTAGTGTTTAGCACTTAGGGTTTAGGGTTTTTGTTTTAGGGTTTAGGGTTTAGTGTTTAGGCTTAAATTTAGGATTTAGAGTTTAGTGTTTAGGGTTTAGTGTTTGGAGTTTAGGATTTAGGGTTTATGGTTTAAGTTTAGGATTAGGGCTTAAAGTTTAGGGTTTAGGGTTTAGGATTTAGGGTTTAGGGTTAGGGTTCTGTGTTTAGGGTTTAAGGTTTATGATTTTAGGTTTGAGGTTTAGGATTTAGGTTTAGGGTTTAGGGTTTAGTGTTTAGGGTTTAGTATTTAGGGTGTAGGGTTTGGTATTTAGGGTTCACGATTTACTGTTTAGGTTTAGGGTTTAACATTTAGGGTTTAGGGTTTAAGGTTAGGGTATAGGTGTTAGGGTTTAGAATGTAGGGCTTAGGTTTAGTATTTAGGGTTTAGGGTTTATCGCTTAATGTTTAGGGTTTATGATTTTTGGCTAAAGGTTTAGGGTTTACGGTATAGTGATTAATATTTAGGGTTTAGGATTGTGGTTTAGGGTTTAGGGTTTAGGGTTTAGGTTTAGTGTTTAGCACTTAGGGTTTAGGGTTTTTGTTTTAGGGTTTAGGGTTTAGTGTTTAGTCTTAAATTTAGGGTTTAGAGTTTAGTGTTTAGGGTTTAGGGTTTGGAGTTTAGGATTTAGGGTTTATGAATTAGGGTTTATGGTTTAATTTTAGGATTAGGGTTTAGAGTTTTGGGTTTAGGGTTTAGGATTTAGGGTTTAAAGTTTAGGTTTATGGTTTAGTTTAGGGTTTAGGATTTTAGGTTAAAGTTTCGGGTTGAGAGTTTGGGGTTTAGGTTTTAGGGTTTAGGGTTTAGGTTTTAGTGTTTTGGATGTAGGGTTTAGGTTTAAGGTTTAGCATTTAGGATTTAGGGTTTAGGGATAATGATTTTGGGTTTAAGGTTTATAGTTTATGATTTAGGCTTTAGGGTTTATGATTTTAGGCTTAAGGTATATGGTTTATAGAATAGAGTTTAGGAATTAGGTTTACGGTTTATTGGTTAGGTTATAGGGCATTGGTCTTAGGGTTTTGGGTTTAGGGTTTTGGGTTTATGTTTTAGGGTTTAGGGTTAGGGATCAGGGTTTAGGGTTTAAGGTTGATGATTTTGGGTTGAAGGTTTAGGATTTAGGTTTAGGGGTTAGGGTTTAGGGTTTAGGGTTTAGGGTTTCGAGTGTATGGTTTAGGTTTAGGGCTTAGGATTTTAGGTTAAAGTTTAGGGTTTAGGGTTTAGGGTTTAGGGTTTAGGTTTAGTGTTTAGCACTTAGGGTTTAGGGTTTTTGTTTTAGGGTTTAGGGTTTAGTGTTTAGTCTTAAATTTAGGGTTTAGAGTTTAGTGTTTAGGGTTTAGGGTTTGGAGTTTAGGATTTAGGGTTTATGAATTAGGGTTTATGGTTTAATTTTGGGATTAGGGTTTAGAGTTTTGGGTTTAGGGTTTAGGATTTAGGGTTTAGAGTTTAGGTTTATGGTTTAGTTTAGGGTTTAGGATTTTAGGTTAAAGTTTTAGGTTGAGAGTTTGGGGTTTAGGTTTTAGTGTTTAGGGTTTAGGGTTTAGAGTGTAGGGTGTAGGGTTTAGGTTTAGGGTTTAGCATTTAGGATTTAGGGTTTAGGGTTTAGGGATTATGATTTTGGGTTTAAGGTTTATGGTTTATGGTTTAGGGTTTAGGATTTAAGGTTTAGGGTTTAGGTTTAGGTTTTAGGGAATATAGTTTAGGAATTAGGTTTACGGTTTATTGGTTAGGTTATAGGGCATTGGTCTTAGGGTTTTGGGTTTAGGGTTTTGGGTTTATGTTTTAGGGTTTAGGGTTAGGGATCAGGGTTTAGGGTTTAAGGTTGATGATTTTGGGTTGAAGGTTTAGGATTTAGGTTTAGGGGTTAGGGTTTAGGGTTTAGGGTTTAGGGTTTCGAGTGTATGGTTTAGGTTTAGGGTTTAGCATTTTGGATTTAGGGTTTAGGGTTTAGGGTTTAGTGCTTTGGTTTAGGGTTTATCATAGGGTTTAGGTTTAGGGGTTAGGGTTTGGGGTTTATGATTTTAGGCTAAAGGTTTAGGGTTTCTGATATAGGGATTAAGATTTAGGGTTTAGGATTAGGGTTTAGAGTTTAGAGTTTAGGAGTTAGGTTTAGTGTTTAGCACTTAGGGTTTAGGGTTTTTGTCTTAGGGTTTAGGGTTTAGTGTTTAGGGTTAAACTTAGGGTTTATATTTTTGTGTTTAGGGTTTAGGGTTTGGGGTATAGGGATTAAGATTTAGGGTTTAGGATTAGGGTTTAGGGTTTAGGGTTTAGGTTTAGTGTATAGCACTTAGGGTTTAGGGTTTTAGGGTTTAGGGTTAGGGTTCTGTGTTTAGGGTTTAAGGTTTATGATTTTAGGTTTGAGGTTTAGGATTTAGGTTTAGGGTTTAGGGTTTAGTATTTAGGGTGTAGGGTTTGGTATTTAGGGTTCACGATTTACTGTTTAGGTTTAGGGTTTAACATTTAGGGTTTAGGGTTTAAGGTTAGGGTATAGGTGTTAGGGTTTAGAATGTAGGGCTTAGGTTTAGTATTTAGGGTTTAGGGTTTATCGCTTAATGTTTAGGGTTTATGATTTTTGGCTAAAGGTTTAGGGTTT